>JAQFVV010006307.1:1613925-1896425 GCA_028023455.1 Epiperipatus broadwayi | reverse complement strand
TTCTATGTCATTTATCACTTGGCTATGTCAGCGGTGGTTTTGGATGGTCCTTAGAATTCAAAATGGTGGTGAATACAGTCTAAATTAGCATCAAATTTTTTTTTTGTTTTTTCCTAACAAAGAAAATAAATTTTAAAGGAATGAAATTTGTTTCTTTTGTTCTCTGAAAATAGAAAGATATTTAGATAAAAAATATTTTAATTAAAAATAAACAAGAGATTAGAAATAGATTAAATATCTCTAGTACTGAGTATTTTATAAGATATATTTTTCCTTGCTCTTTTATTAAAAGTAATCATATCTTATCAAAAAAATAAGAGCTTAGGTAGATATTTTGTACCATGATTTGAAAATAGAATTATTTTTTAAAAATTTTGATGTTAATTAATAAAACAAAAATCTAAAGGCATAATGACAAACAATGGGAGAATTAGCTATAAAAAATTATTATTATTATTTTATTTATTGCTGTTGAAATTTTGATTGTTACTAATCAACTACAAGAAAATCATTTCTATTATCTTCCAATTGGCCATATCTGATGCCAAATCTTATCAGTTCATGGTAGCTCATCACTTAAAAACTATGAGAATGATTTCCAATTGCCATATCCACATATATCCGCTACTCTTAAATAGAGATCCCATCAAGGTGTTTCCCTGTCTTTTAGAGAAGTAGCCTAGTTGATACAGCGAGATGCCTAAATTTAGAATTGCTAAAATAAATGCGTAATTAAATGCTGGAGTTGTGTGACATCATTAGAATTAATTGGCTATAATGTCTGTTGAAAAATTATCAGAGACAAAATTATCCATGAATAAAAAGAAAGAGTTAGTACCAAAGAAGAGACATAACTTATTTATTAAACATCTCACACTAATATGCTCCATCATTAAGTTAGCTGAAATTTATGTAACCATATGACAATAAAAAAAACTGGAGTTATATCATAATAGATACATCTTCGACATTAAATTAAAATATTAAACATCCTAAATGCTGGTAGGTAAAGACCACATAAACGATGATCTCAACAAAATTGGGTGAGATCATTTAAAGTGATTTATTTGAATGATTACTACCTTGGCTAAAAATTGGCAAAATTAATTTAATTTTGCAAAGGAACTATTGATCTTAATTTAAGTATGACATTTCAATTGTGTTTTTAAGTAATATTAATCTAATTTTTATATATTATAAGATTATTCTTATATTATTAACCATGGAGCTAGAAAATCAGTTAAGTTAAAAGGAACTAGAAGACATTAAGTAAAATGAATAAAGCCATAATATGCTTGATTGATTTTAATGATTCATGGTAAAATATTTTTTTATTGATTAAGTACATTTATATATATATATATATATATATATATATATAAATGTATATATATATATATATATATATATATATAAGCATATAAAGAAAGTTAATCCATTTTATTAATATTTTTATTGTTATTAATAAATTAATTGTTATTGTTAAAAAACTCATTTCTCATTAATTTTTCATCTGCTAGACAAATATTTGCTGTATAATTAAGATTTAAAATATATTAAGATATAACTGTTCTGATAAAGCTAATTAAAACACATTTCCATTAGGTTAACATGTATATGCGGGGTAGATGATGCTCAATAAATATGATAGGGTTTCATTTTGAGAGACTAATGCTTGATGTGAATTTCAGTATAACCATAATCTGTTTATATTGAATAGGATTTAATTTAAATATTATAGTCATCCCACCTGGTACAGTTGTCTTCTGGACATCAAATAAATAAATAGTTATTTCATAGAGTCCTGAAGGCAGAATATTATGAATAGCAGACCTAAATCCTATTATAATAGGGATTCATCATTTTAGTAATACATATAAAACAAATATTCAAAATTTATTTAAGTTGAAAATGTTTCAGAATATATATTTTTATTTTATACAAAGAGAAGGAGAACAAAAATAATTGGAATTTTGTAATAAAAAATTGTGTATTTATTTTTAAGTATCACAAATTGAATCTTGTTCACAGTGCTGTCCATTTAATGTGTTACACAGGTCTAAATGTGATATTTACTTTTCAAAATAATTTGAAACTCTTGTAAAGTCATGCCTTTTAATGCCTGCATTGCTTTTTTTTTCATCACTTCCAAGTCAAAAAAAAAGTTTTTTGAGAATTTTTTTCATTTGAGAGACTAAAAAAAAAGTCACATGAAGCAAGATCAAGTGAATATGGCTGATGGATAAACTAGGTCATGCTGAATTTAATTAAAATGCGTTCATACTCAAGGTATGTGTGCTGACACATTATTATACCAAAGCTTGCACTCCCCACTAAACAAAAATGGAATATTTTTGTTTTGTCACATCATACAAATTTTTTAGAACTTGTAGGTTTTAAATGTCTGGACATATTAACAAATTCTGGGTGAACAATGCCATTTGCATCCCAAAAAAAAAAAAAAAACATTGGACTTCACTCATTATGTTTTTTGGGATGTGGAAAGTTTGACACTTTTATTAAACCATTCATAAATTTGTGTTTTCACCAGAGTGATTTGCTTGTAAGCTATTTCAGCATTACAATCATTTTCCCACAGTTTTCCTAATACAAACCAGAATTTCATGGTGTTTTAAATATAATCAAAAGTGATTTACTCAAAAACAATCTTTGATAGTTGAAATTAATGTTAGAGTTATACTAAGAAAAACAATTTAATAAAAAAAATTTCCTATAAGATCAGAAAAAAAATTCAATAATGTTTAGCTGGTATTTAGTTAGGAATATACAATAAAGGCAATTCAGACCAAAGAGAAACATAAAAAAATGCACATAACAAAGAAAAGTGGAAAATATATACATATATATAAATGAGCACAAACAGATATCACTATTATTGAAAGAATTGAGACTAAAATGACATCAGAATGATTATATCACTAAAGCAGATGATAAAAGATAAACAAATAAAGAATTAAACTGTATCCAAGATGATTATAAATATGCTTAAAAAGACACACAAATGGATGAAATGAAAAAATGCTGGAGAAATCTGGAGAAGTAATAGATTAGAGAAACTCAATTCAATTCTACAGTGGGCTGATAAGAAAGAGGTAAGGAATCACTCACAACTAAGATTCAGCCACGAGAAATGATTACATTAGACATATTGATTTCTAAAGGGTAATTTGAATTCAGAAAAGGTAGAAGAACTATATATAATTAGAGTAAAAAAAAACAAAAAAAATATACAAAAAATTAATGAAACTTAATATTAAGAAATTTGTAAGATTTAAATAGCACTTTTAGAAAAGCGATAGAACTAAAAGAGTTAATAATTTTCTCTTTTTATTTAATTCTTATTCAGATGCATTTCTAAATGACTGTTGTTTTGGCAAGAATGAAATTATTATAATAAAGATAAAACAATTCGTTGCTACAGCTTGGTTAATTATGTGACAATGTTTTTTTTTTTTTTTAGAAAAATACTGAGAACGTTAACAAAGCATTAAGAATAACTATAAAATTTGTAGATGACAAGAGTTTGTAGAGAATACTACTACTTTCAAGCAATTAAAAAAACTAGTCATTTGATTATATAATAGGAACAAATATATTAACTCATTAAATTTAGAACCCAGATTTATATGAACAAGATATTTTAATGATTAAAAAATGAGATTAAAAAGTATAGCCTTTTAAAACATGGATTATGAAGAGTTAGCAATATAGAAAAAGTAAATAAAATGAGATTATTTATGAATTTAATCAAATAGATATAAAATTAAATTGGATATATTAAAAAAAATCTTAGAAGGGTAAGAATATATAAATATATAAGATGAGCTAATAAAAAAAAATGAGTATTTCAAAAGAAGAACAAAAATCAATAAAGCTTTAAGATTTTTCGATTGATAAATGGGGAGCTACTTCACAGATAATTTTATTTGCCGCAAAGTGCATGAAATTAAATATGCAGCTGAGTTCATCAATAAATATTTTTACCTAGACTCAATAATAGTATGCTATTGCCTGGCATCTTGCTACTTTTAAAACATCATAATATGAACATTTTTACATCTTTAAAATTCATTATATGTATAATAAGACAGAAATATCTCCTGCATACAATGAAGTCAATATTAAGAAAATTCTTTTTTCTTCTTAGACTTCTAGCAGTGATTTTGTTAAGAAATATATTTAATAACTCCTTTCATTTACACTTTATTTAATGCATCTAAAATTAAATGCAAAAATAATATGGTGCATTAAATAAATGAAAATAGTTATGAGATACATTTAAAATGGGTTGTGCAACATAAAAAAATAAATGTGCATACATAATTACATTATATAAACAGAAAATAAGGGATGTTCTTATACATAAGTGCTATAAATATAAATATTAATTAACTCTAAAAAGAAAGGATATTGATATCATCACTATTTTTTAGATAAACAATTTAAAATTAAATAGAAGATCAAAATTAAAAAATAGGTTATTTATTTTTTCTGATTCTAATAAAAAATTAAAGCAATTTGTTAAAAAAAAAAAAATACTATTTTCGTGTAGAACGGAAAGTGGTTGTATATATATGTGTGTGTGCGTGCGACATAAAGGTTAATGTAAATGTTTAATAAGGAAATATTTTGAAATAAACATGGCAGATAATAACAATTAAATTTATTTTCAATTCTTATAAAAGAGAACTAAATAAGAAATTTTAAATAAGAAATCATATCTGTTCACAAAGAAGAATACTTTAAACTTATTGTGGTTTTATGATAAAATAAAATAAAAGACCAACTATTGTAATAATACGATTATCTTAATAATTTTTAGTCGCCATTCATTAGACTAGAGATTATCCATTATAGATATTATTCATTATAGAATGATCTTATTTTGGTTAAATAAATAAAAAATCTTGATTTTCTGACATATCCAATCCCTTCAATTATAAATATCAAAGTAAATATGAACTTAAGGTGACTGTCATGAAATGAATAATTCTATTGATAGAAAATCTCCTAATTAGTTACTTTTATGTCACCCAGAATATACATAATGGAATACTCTCATAGAGACCATGAATCTAACTATGCATTTCTAAAACTTTATAAATCAATAATTATTGTTTTTTTTGTTTTTTTGCTTTAAGCCATTAAACAAGTGATTTACAATAAGGTTAACTAAAAATCAAGCCAATTTACATAAATTCAAAGGAGAAAATTAAATATATATATATTGATAGAAAACAACCTATCCATAGTTAGATATATATTGCAAATATTGTTTAAATTTTTTATTTAAGTATTAAGGAAACACTATATTAAATAACCTAAATATATGCACAAGATTATCCTGAAACTTTTTTTTGCTTGTATTGAAATTGCCTTAAAATAAAGATATATCCAATTGCTTATTTTTCCAGAAAATGTTTAAAATTTTGAATCTAATAATAATTCCAACATCAAAGAAATATCATATGAATAATATAAATAATTTAAGAAAATCATAATGAGAAATACTTTGCTTATATTGAAATTTCTTTTTTAAAAAATGCGCTCATTAATTTGTTCCAGAAAGTTAAAAAAAAAAAAAACTATTTTCATTATAATTCACCCAGTGAAAAAAATAACTGAATAAATTAAAAAAATAATTAAACGGAACATTTGTACACCAATGCTAAAATGATGAAGTGCTAATGAAATTCAGAAGAAATGATCATAGGAATTTCAACCTTTCCCCAAATTTATCAAATTAAAACAAATCATTAGTATCATCAATTCATTAAAGCCTAAGGAAATTGCTAATTCTGAGTCTCAAAAGGAGAAAAAATAGATATTAAAGTAGATTTTATGTATGGTATAAAAAAACAAGCCATTATACAAACTTGCATATACATTTATTAAAAATTTATCTATATTTAAAATATAACTGGATAAATATATGTTTTTACTAATGTATTTTAAAATAAGAAATGAAACTGAATAAATTTACAAGAATAAATTAAAACTAAAAGCTTCTTTACAAGGCATGTGCAAAAAAATAATGATCAATATTATAATATTTTCTTATGCAATAACATACATGCAAAATAATTAAATACTATTAAAAGAATGATTTGATACTATGATTTGAAAAGTACTACATGTCTTAACATAGCATAATAACAAACTGTCACAATGCCAAGATTGTGCATGATTTTTTTGATTAAAAAACATTTTTGTACTTCAATACTTTCTTTATTCTCCTTTGAAAATTAGTTGGTCAAGAAAAGAACATGTATGTTATGATACAATTCACAGGGATCAGCAAATTTGGACAAAGTTTCTGCAAGGACTGCTTCAAACAGTTTAGAATTGTTTCCAGCAGTATATTCAATCATAATATGACTATTTAGAATAACTAATAATAAAAACAAACAAATATGGTCTTGGGTTTCACTTCACATCATTCATCTTTTTAATAGGATATCTGCATATATTTGAAAGTTTTGTTACTTGAATATATTATTGTTTTTTGATATTTAATTTTTAATACTTATAATTTTTACTTATAAATAATGTTCTTTTTGTAAATTTTTTGTAAAATATGAATTGATTTACTACATAAATTAAAATGTAGGATTCGCATATCGTACTACTGCCATTTTCTAAATTAAAATAATTATTAAATATAATCATTTTTATATTAATATTGGCACATAACAAGCATATATTTGTTTATACATATAGCAGATTTATTCTGCAATAATCAGAATGTTTTATTATTATATTTAATACTTATTATTTATTTTTATAGATGTCTTTGTGAAAGGTCCACTATTAATATATTAAATCAAAGTATAAGATTCATATAATTCTCTATTACCATTTAAAAAAATTAGCAAATTTAGTTAGTTTTTTTTTTTTTTGTAATAATAATGGAGAAGAACTATGTACTCAATATTATAAACAAACACACACACACACACACATATATATATATATGAATTATTATTATATATATATATATATTAATAGATATAAACAAGCTTTATTTTATTTTTCAATAATTAGTGCAAGAGAAAGCATTTAAAATCTCATCTAGAATTATCCCTGTCCTAAAACCAGTTTCAAATTGATGGCTGTCATCAGTGAGCCATTATGACATTCAGACACTAGATCTAAACCACAAATTCAAAACTAGCATTTATCAAATACTTAACTATTAAGTAGAAAATCTGACATTGTCAGACATCTATATGTCTTCAAATTTAGCTATCTAACCTAAACAGCTATATGGTATTGAACAAAATTCAGATCCACCATATATTAATAGCCTTAGCAATATAACCTTGCCAAAGCCTCTGAAGACAAGTAAGAATATCAAGTCATTCATCATATGACTTAATTTAATATGCTTGTATTTATAAATATAAATATAATGAGCATGGTAATAGCTCTAAACAAGCCCCCCCCCCCCCAAGAGAAAAACACTCGCTTAGAGCTATAAGCATGCTCATTATATATATATGACTTGTTTTATAATAACCAGCACTTATATTTATTTCTTAAATTTTTGTTAAATTTTTTTGTCCTTTGTAATCTTTATTTTTTTGAAATAAATTCTACACTGCATACAATCTTTGTATGTGAGTAAATGCCTGCCCTAGGTATTCAGAGTTTATTAATGATAGGTTTTATATCAAAAAGTTACTGAGGAGTGGTTAGCCAATCTATTTAGATACTTTAATGATAATGCCATAAATAATTACTAAAGTTATTTTAGAAGAAAGCAAAACAACAAACTTCAACAAATAACCATTTATATATTTATGCACAGTACTAACATACCAAACATGTGATATCCCATGAAATAATGGAAGCTTGCAGTTTCTCATTCATCTCCTTTATATATTTATGCATAAAACTAACCCTCCAAACATGATGAAAGCTCGATAATGATATCAATATTCTAGTGTAATATACAGAAAGTAGTTCCTCATTCATATTGTTTAATTAATGTCAGAAAAAAAAAACTATAAAAAATTTTTTAATCATCAATAACCCAATAAAATTACATATTTTATACATTATCATAAATATAAATTAATGTATACTTTTCTTAAACTTTTTAAATTCAGTTTGCTCATATTACAAAAAAAGAAAAAGAGAGAGACATTTACAATGTTGTTTTATTTGCTTATCCAAAAGAAATCAAAACAATTATCAAATAAAGTTTGTTTAGCTTTAATACAATTGTTAATATGATTATAAAGATACATACACTTTTAAAATGATTTCTTTCAATTAATTTTATAATAAATACTGTTTTATTAAAGATACAATAATTATTTCTAATGCTAATTGCACTACATTATAAAATAGCATTAAATAATAAAATTAAAATCTAGTTTCTATCTTCATTTCATTTTTTACTTTACATCACTTTACAGATATATATATATATAATCTTGAAAATTATCATTCTACATAATACTTTTTATGTAAATTATAAACAAATAATCTTGAAATTGAATGCATAGAGCAAGTAAAATGACAAACCTTATATTCATATTGAGTGTAAACATATTTTAATCAAGAAACTATTGAAAAAAATTATCTTGATAATCAGAATAATCACAAATATTAGCATATAACCATATTTAATTTACTTAGCATATGGATTTAAACAGCTTAACTATTAACAATACATTATAAAGAAACCTGCAGAAATTTTCAATCAGGCAATAGATTCATTAGTTGTTTTAGGAGACCCTTTAATTGTGTCAGTGCAACCACAAATCAGACAACCATTAATTATGTAGTTAGTTCATAGTTTGTATTTAACCATTATTTACAAAGATCAGTAACAAGTATATTTCATTTATGAAGCAGATGAGCACAATGACTATGGGTAGTATTAACTTTGATGATAAAACTTTAATTGTATCTAGGAAGATCAAATTTCACTAGCTTTATTATTGAATCAAAAAAAAAAAAAAATGGAATTCCAGTTTTATGCCATAATTCTTCCATTGTAAATTCTTAACTGAACATCCAGAAAAATATTTTGTTTCAAGTCGAGTCTTAGGTGATGAAGTTACATCTTGAGTTATTGGTAAGTCTGATCTGCTTATTACATTTTTTAAAATATATTTTCTGCAAGACAATTTTTCTTCTGATACTTGGTGGAGATTATATGAAAAAGCAGAAATCCACTGCAAGAAAATAGACTTAAGTGCACCAGTACTATTTCTCATGCTGATATTTAACTGAGTATCAAGAAGTTTAAGAAAAGAACATTTTCTTCAAACAAGGATGTAATATTAATCACAAAATATGTGAATGCTAAAAAAAGCTATCTGTAAAAAAAAAATATCACAACTCCATGTAATTTTGATCTAACATATATAAGTAAGGAAAATAATTGAACTACAATCCAATGTCATAGGGTAGGGTCCCACTTGAAACTATTGTTGCAAAATGTCATATTCAGATTAGATGATTTCCTGTTGTTTAAATGAAAAATTAAATACATTGTCTTCATTGAATTAGAAATAAGATCTCAATCTTTGAAAAAAACATTTCCAAATTTTTCAAATCTTTATTGAAAGATTATTGCAATTCAAGGAAGGATTTCTTTTGAGAAATCAAAGAAATATTATTGACATAGATTAATTTCCTGCATTCTGCATATGGAAAATCACTAGATGAATAAAATTAATCCCGTAGCAATCCATTCTGCAAAATTTTGTATTTACTATGATGATCATTTAATGTTACTTGAATTTTTCTATTGGAGAATATTTTGTTAAGTAAATTAATAATTTTCTATATAAAGCTGAGATTAAATCAATAAAGACAAAAAAGCCTTCCTAACCTAACACCAGTCCACTCTATAGAAAGCTAACTTTCAGCTATTTGTAAAATTCTTGTTAATACATGGGGGTGCCCAAAAATAACCAGAATTTTATAATAATAAAAAAAATGTTTATTTATTTTTAAGTATTTTAAATTTAATCATTTTCAAATTACTATTCATTTGGTGCAATACACCAGTCTAAAATGTGTTGTTTCTTTTTCAAAGTGTCCAAAAGTACTTGTAAGTGATGTATTTTAATGACTGTCATTTTTTTCAACCACTTCTAAATCATCAAAAAGAGAGAGAGAGAGAGAAAGAGAAAGACATTTTTCATTCAAAAGATGAAAAAAAAATCACAAGAAGAGAGATCAAGTGAATATGACTGATAGATAAACTGGATCATGCTGAATTTAATTAAAAAATGTTTCACATTTAAGGCTTTCAGAGATAATACTTTGTGAAGGAAGAGCTTGAACTCTTTTCTTCATCCCAAAACAGGATGTTTAGGTTTTACCGCATCATGTAATGTTTCAGAACTTGCAGTTAAAATGCCTAATCATTACAAACTAAATTTGACAGAAAAATGTCATTTGCTTAAAAAAAGAAAAAAAATCAGCATTGTTTTGACTTTGGACTTCACTTGCAACATTTTTTAGGAATGTGGTAAATTTCAATTAAAACACTCATAAACTTGTAATTTTATGAGATCAGTTGTCTTGTAATCTGTTTCAAGTATTGCAACTTTTTTCCTTGTCGTTTCTTGTAAATGAAAATAGAAATTTCACATTGTCAAACTTTTCAGTTATTATAAAATTGACAAAAATGCAAAATACTCTTTAAAAAACTATGTGTTATATGACGCCACAATTTCACACAGCAATGTCATTTGGTAGATTGATGCAGAAAAGTTTCTGCAATATATATATATAACAGTAGAAGCATATACTATAACAGACACGCAAATCAGAGAATGATTCCTAATATTTTTGGGTCCCCTCATGTATAGTATTTTCAAAAAAATTCTAAGATACATATAATACTGATACTGGGTGATAATATTACAGACTTTGATTGTATGTCAAATTTTAGAAATATGTTCTGTGGGAATAATGTTACTGAATAATAGTGCCAATTATACTTTGAAAAATTCCCTTATACATATAGATTTTATCAGATTGATATGACAGTAAAAATGTTTTTCTTTATTCTATCAATCTTGAGTTTAGATGCTCTGCTATATAAGATTAGTAACCTGATTTACTGTGCATTCACTCTTTTAGACATTTTTGGAACCACCAAGTTTCTATAAAAGTATTCAAGCCTTATGAATACATTTTGATAAGTATTGTTTTTCCATAGTTTTTCATTTTTATTTTTTGGCATCATCCAGTGATTTATGTTTATCAACAATTTCTGAATCTTTAATAGACAAAAACTGTTAAAAAGAACATGATATCCACAAATGATTGATTCTCCTGATAGTAGTTATTAAGGATTACTAAACCTAATATATCAAGAGGAAATGAAAAAATATACAGTTTATCAATTCTAGCACATATCCATTATTTAGATTACATATATTAACGTAGATAAATAATTAACAACTTTTAATATTTTGTCAACAAATGTATAATTTTTTAAAAATATTTTACAAAGAATTATTTAAACATTATATAATTAAAGAACCTGTTTTAGCATTATATCACGAATTATATATATATAAAGACAAAACAAAACTACAAATACATTTCTTTTTGAAATATAATAGTAAAAACTAATTGAAGAAGATAATGCAACAAATTTCAACTTCGAATGATATATTTTAAGTTTTACAAAATAATAAATGAGAGAGAAAAAAAATTACAATAGAAGACAAATTATAGATTGTAATTATATACTTTAAGAGTGATATTTGACATCCAAATGGTTATTTTCTCTAAGAAGATTGTCACAGTTATTGATCTATTGCTTTATCAAGTAAGACAATTTACTGTGGATACTTGATTTATAGTTTTTTAAAAAAAGTAGAATTTTATTTATTAAATAACGAAAACCTAATATTAAAGAAAATGAATGCTCTATTACAGAAAGTACAATTAAAGTAAATTTCTCAGTAAATATTTAGAACGTCATAATATTAATTAATACAAATTCAAGAACACACAATACTACAATCTACTTTTTAAAAAAAGTACGGCAAATTACATTTTCTTTTCACTTTTACGCATAGTTTGGAAAAAAAAAGTAAACTTCTAGTGACCTCTATCTACGAATGAGATATTAAATTTTAAATTGAATCAAATATTTTTGTTATTGTTGTAAGAAAACCAAAATAAGGGAAGTTTATTAACAGTTGTTCACACAAAGAGCTAATTATATGACAATTAATAACCGAATAATTTATTATTTGTGAAATTAATAAGAAATTCGAGCAGTGAACTAAACTGATATCTCTAAACCTTGAGGTCCAAGCGCCACTCTACTATCTCTTGCTTTTTGGATTTTTCGGAATCCTCTATTTAAATAAAAAAAAAAAATCATACTAGACATAAAATAAAAAAAAAATATTCCTTTTAATATCTACATTTCATATAATTACATATTTTTTGCATACTACATACAATAACAATATGTATGTGTGCTAAGGAATGGTGAAAACAGTTTGTTGTTAATTTAAAGAAGATTTTTTTCATTTCTCTTTGAGATCTTAAAGAAACTGAGAAGGACAAATTACTAATGTCTACTTCCCACACTCTTGTTGTTGCAAGTGTTATTAAAACATGATTAATCAATTCATATTATAAATGCACATGTAAGGTTTGATCATCATGATGTATCAGCCAGTAAAATGAGTTTATTAGCTTACTATCTCTGATTTAAGATCAAGAAAAAAAAGTTTTTTTTTTTTTTCTCAATTGCCTGACAGTTAGTTCTTAACTGAAATATATGTTAAGTTTTTTTGAAAGCAGAATACATGCATATGTAAGTAAATTTTTGTAGAAATAAATATGATCCCTATTCCCAAAAAGCTATAAAGTACCAGACAAAGCAGTGATTTACAAACAAAAATGAAGGGTGCAAAGAATCCCTTAATTACATTTTCAATCTGTCATTTAACAGCATTTTATTTAGGTATATACAACAACACATTTTTGAATGAAGAAAGATTGTACAAATTAAAAGAAATGTCTAATATTTAATGATGCATTATCAGATTTTATGCAGTTAGACAAAAAAAAGATGAAAAAATATTTGAAAAAAGTGGAAATCTATTTTATTACAAATGCACAAATATTGAAAACACATTATTGTTGAAATTAAATGCACATCACATAAAGCAACAAAATTAGTAATTTATCTTATGGAAGATACTAAGTAGAGATAGGTCAGTTTTATATCTCAACAAGTTCTCATTGTAATAAAAAAATATATGATTTTATATGGACATACAAAATATTCTAGATCAGCCTAAACAATATTTTAAAATTGTCATGGAAAACTTTAATGCAAGAATAAGTAAGCAATTAAAAGATAAAAGTAGAAAAAAACAGATGCAGGTATATGGAATTCACAGAAAAAAAACAATAACTATGTATTATTCATACTTTCTTTAAAAATAAAAAAATAAACGGAAATGGATATGAAAGCATCCAAATGAAGGTACAGTAGAATTGTAAATATAATTTGCCTAACAAAACATATGTATTTCAAGAATGTAACATTCTTAATAGATTCAACACAAGAAGTGATAATGAATTAGTGATATTAAAATACTCATTAATACTAAACTAGAGAGACAGAAAAATATTAAAAAAACAGTTATCACAATTGAAATTCCTAACTTTCAGAAACATTCCAATGAATTGAAATTAGAACTTACAAATCCTTTTTAAATGTTCACATACTGTAAAGATGGTTCATATTTGAAAAAAACCAAGAAGATAGCTGATACTATATTAAGAACAACAACAACAAAAAAAAAAAAAACTCCTGGTATAAAAATAATAATAATACTAATTTCCTACTGAGACAAAATAATATATGACAAAAAAAAAAAAACGAAATACGAAAATATATAAAATTGATCGATTAAAAAAAATTGAATATCTGGAGTTTTGTAAAATGGTGCTAAAATAAGTTAATAACAATATAAAAATATAATTGTGAATTAGCAAAAAAACTACAGGAAACAATTAAAGTCACTATAGTATATATAAAATCACGGTATTGATAGAAAACTTATTTCTGAAATTATATAAAAAAAGATGGAACTATTACTAAAAAAGAGATATTATCATAAAATGTGTGAAGCATTTAATAAAAAAAAAATAGTAATAAGGAACAAAAACAAAAGTATACCTTACAATTATTATATCTTCTGCATTGCCCAACATTTCAAATGAAATAAGATATACACTTAAATCGATAAACAAAAAAAAAAGCTTCAGGAAAGGATGGGATTATAAATAATATCTTCAAAAAAGCAGATGGAGAAATAAAAAAATTTTTGATAAAGTTTTGATTAAATGTCTACATAATGAAGATGTATCAGATGATTGAAGAATGCAATACATTTAATAGATATTTAAAAAAAGGAAATAAAAAAAGATATTAAAAATTACAGATCTATCACTTTTATATCAGTTCTATGCAAAATTGTTATCAAGATAATTGCAATTTATTCAAAGTGAACACTGGATTTTTAAATAATCAAATGAACACACTGGATGTAAATTAAAGAAATGCCTCATAAATATAAAATATTATGAATTGAATTTATAGATTATAAATACTATTATAGTCTGAAAAGTTTATATTAAAAGGCAGCAGCATTAATTAGATTACATAGTGATACTAATAAGATTAACAGAGAGAAAAGTATACAAGGGGGTAATTTCACATGTCTAATACTTTCTACAGCAATTTTTGTCAAAAATTATTTCATGCATTAAAATGAGAATGTGGTTGTTTTTGCAAATGCTTTAAAATTCAGAAAATATTGAAAAAGTCATCAAATGAAAGCAAGAAAGCAGTATCAAAAATAAATGTTAAAAATATTAAATACTATTCACTTAATTTTTTCAGAAGTGGAAATAAAGATTGATAACCACAAATTAGAAAGTTAAGAATACAAATATCTTGAACAGATTAATAAATACAATGAAATTGATGATAGAATTCAAGAATTATTTTGTGGATCAAAAAAGAAGTTAAAAAAGTAATAGTATATGGGCATTTCTTAAATCATAATAGATTGTGCAGATGATATGGCTGTTTATGCAAATAAAGCTTCAAGAAATGTTGCAAAAGTTAACAGACATAGGTAAGAAAGTAATATTCAAGGAATTTTCTCCCAGGAAGAAATAAAAATTGATATTACAAATTAGAACAATTATCAATTATAAATATCTTAGTTAGATTATTAATACAAAAGAAAACATAATGGATGAAATTAATGATAAAATGAAACTTGAATGGAATATTTTTGGTAGATAAACGTTAGCATTAAATTAACTACTTATCTATTTGAAATAGGAAGATTTTTAATGAATGTGTTTTACTATTTTTTTATTTATCGAACTGATACACTTTACAGAAGAGCAATAAATAAATTTAAAATCATTTAACAAAATATGGAAAGATATATGTTAGGAATGGGAAGAAGAGATTGAAAATTAAATATATGGAAAGAACAAACAAGCATCACTGACATCATTGAAATAATTAAAAAACTGAAATGGAGCTGGGATGGACATATTCCTAGAGATGATAAGAGATGGACAGTAGAAGGCTTAAACAAGATACTAAGAGATTGTCAAAGATATAGGAAAAAACTACATGCAAAATAGATGAAATGAGGATGTTTGCTATGTGTTGTTGTAAAGATAGATTACAGATCAGAGAAAGTAGATTAATACTGAAAAGAATTTCGTCCTACAGTGGATCAGTAATAAATAAAAATAATCATGATCTATGATAAGATTTCATGTTCAAAGACAGATTAGAATAAGTAGAAAATAGCCTATGACATAGAGAGATCACTTGAACATTATTAGTGATAATGTCATTATTTACCATTCTCTTAATATTGTTTATTTTAGCATTTCAAATATAGAGCTGCAGCATAAAATAATATTTTTTTTTACATAAAAATACAGAATAGCAATATAAAAATGTTTAATATATATATATGCTGATTGTTGTATCAGTAAGGAATCTTCCTATAGTTGCAATAAAGAAAAAAAAAACATTTTTTTCTGTTTGACAAAATGTATGGTGTAACAACAGCAGTGTACATATTAATTCCAATATTGCCCCCCCCCCCTTGAAATACAGATCTGCTTATTCAGTGATTTTCTTATCCTATGTTCACACATAGCAACTTAAGGTAATTATTATTAAACATTTTTATTTAAATTATAATCTCAGATTGTTTCTAAACACTTATAAAACTGAGGTTTAATAAATTTATATTCAATTTAATTTGTTCAAATTTGATTTTTTTTTTTAAGTGTCATAGCATTGGCCGGGACATGAACCCGCAACCCGGGCAACTGCCTGCAAGTGCAAGGCAGTCACGCTGACCTCTCAACCAAATTTGATACATTTCTTATAAATCCTGGTAGTGCAATACAAGACTAAATATTTTAAATAGATTTTCTAGTTTCTTAAATACACAGGAATTGGAGATGAAATTTCAAATATTTCAACATCAAATTTAACATATGATCATATCACTTCAATAAGTTTTCAATAATGCACATAAGATGGTGGTATATGTAAAATAAAGTGGCTGACAGGTTTATCTGGGCATAATTGCTGAGATATACTTGACTTCGTTTACGGAGAAGCCATAATACATCACATCACATCACATTCCTTTAAAAAGTAACTTAAGCAATTTTTTAAAATTGAGATAAAAAACATATCTTGATTATAAAAGTTTCCTTTTTTAAAAAGTAAATAACTTTTTTTTTAACTATAAAAGTTGATTTTTTAAAAATGTTTTTTCAATAACAAATTATATTGCAAATAATTTTTAATCTGCATGACTTTACTTTCAAATATTAAGATTACTACATTTTCACTAAGATATGTGAGAGATAGAATTTGTATATTTAAAAAAAAAAGGTCATATTAAAAAGTATTTTAGTGATAATTTAAAATTCAAACAAGAACAAATCTTTGATTGTAAGAGTTCAATTTTTTAAAAAGTGATATTTTTTGTTTTGATTGTACAAGTTGATTTTTTAAAAGAGTTTTTGAAACATATAAATGCATATTTTAAATAATCTTCCTTTAATACATATGACTTTACTTTCAAATATTATGCTAACTTATGAATTATTATAAAAATATAAAACTAATAATTACTACATAATAATTAATATATAAAAAATATTTTATAAATAAAATTTTATTAACTTTGCATTAAAAAAATAGTTTCTTCAACAACAATTTGGGTTTTTATATCTAAACCTAGACAACGTTATATTCTATACCTACTTGCAAATGTATCTGGGTTGAACACATTTGGTACCTTATTTATATCCAAATGCAGAATTTTATATTTCAGCACCATATCACATTTGCATTAACATTGAGAAAAACAAAAACATCTTTATGCTTTGGTTGTGCATATAAAATTCATCGGACAAAATTATTACTTAGATTTTAATATTATAAATGCATTTCAACATTCTCATAAGTCTTGCTAGTTCATATCAAGCACTACAGAGTCCTTGAATGATTTGGATGATCAGAAGGGTGATTATTATCTTATAATGATTCATAAATACAGTGACAATCATTATTTATCTATGGTTATTAAACACATGGATCTAGATCAGTAATTTAAAACATGATGGCGATGATGATGATGACAACAATGATACATCCAGCCACAGCTTTAGAACTAATGCCTATCATAACATTTAGCTTTTATAAAGTCATAATTATTTGCCTAGCATTATATTTAAATTAAAACTTAACCATTAATATTCAACAGCGATGATGAATGATCATAATTAATAAAGTAATGAATACTCTTAATAAAATATACACCTCTTTTAATAAAACAAATCAACATTTATTACTGGACTACTAAAATATACATACTATTTAAATATATATATATATATGGATATAAAAAACAATGATGAGTTATTTATATTTAAATCATAATATTAATAACATTAAACTCTTCGCCCTTTCCCTTTAATGGCAGTATCCAATGTTTCTATCATAGTATAATGGTGGTGCATCAATTTGGATAGTGCATAACTAAAAAATTATATCCAAACAAGAAATATTTCATTAACAAAAAATAAACACTCTTTGCATGCCCATATTTATTTAACCTTATAAATTTAAACTTAACATATAATGTAAAATGATTAATTAGAAAAAGGTTAGTCAGAATCTCTAGAGAGATAAAAGCGTTTACAGAAATAAGCTTTAAAATTACCTATCTCCCCTCTAAGTGATTGAGGTCCCTAATCATTATTTTAACACATCTAGCTAGCATTTCCATCACTCTCAACATCCAAGCTACACAGCTATACCTGTGGAAATATATTACTACGTGTGTGTATGTGTAGATCCCCATCATAAATGAAATATTATTATTAAACAAAAGAAAAAAAAACCTTTTAACATATATATTGTACCGGGTTCAATCCGATGACCACATTTACTTCATCTGTAAATTGGTTATCTGGTTTTCAACTTTATTTATAATACATTTATAATCTTATTTAATTATAAATATTATGTGAACGAATCTGCATGTTCGAGCAAAGTGGAAAATATTATTGATAGCAGGGCTGTCAATAATACCCATGATCAAACCGAGCTATGCAATGCATAACATGATCACATTTTCAGATAGTGGCCGACCTCGGCTGCTAGATTCAAACCCCTACTATCCAAACACTTTATTTGTTTCGGAGTAAATCCTGGGCACCAGCTAGTCTAAAACTAACATGTTCGGACAGTAGGCCCATAATCCAGCGCTCAAAAAATCCCTTAACTAGCTCAGTCTATTTTTTAATTCAAAAACAAAATATAGTTTCAATTAGTAGTGAAAGAATTGACCGACAAAATAAAGTTTTAGTTTATAAAGACAATTTATTTTAATTAACATTTACTAAACTAATTTTAAATATTTTATAAATCTTATTTAACTAATATAACACACGCACATTTATAATTTACACACTATAATATCTTAGGAGAAAGCATTAAATAATATTTGAAATTTACAATACAATGACATCAATATACTAATGCATGAACACCCACATTTTAAACACACATATTAATAGTTTGTCTATGGGTGCTATACAGTTCTTAAACTTGACTATTGAGGCTTTACGAATGCAATGGCTACTTTAGAAATGAGTATAAGAAAAATGTTATTACCTAGGATTTTGAACGTGGATACTTCTTGCTGTTTGCTGCTTCTAATGAACTATTTCTAACTGGTTAGATTTGAAGTTTCCTTGTGGAGATTTGATGGTGATTATTCCGAGGCATTTTCTTTAAGACAATTAGATATTGAGTGGCTTCAGGTTGTTATGCAGGCATCACTTTTATTGGGTATATTGGCTGTTTTCATTGGACTTCAGGCTGGAGAAAGTCGTATGTTGTCCGAGGTTTTAACACTGCATTCTTGATTCTGGATCCATAACAAACTGACTGATATAACTCATTGATAGATTGTACTGAACTGTTATCTCAAACGCAACTGAACACAACTCAAACACGACTAACTGTCCGATAAAAAATTGGCTATTTATACATACAACATGTTGTCATTTTGATATCCTCCAGCTATGTATCTGTTGTCGAAATTCCTTTGATAATCTTTTAATTACGTGTTTTTGGAGATCGTTTAATTAGCAGCCATGCAAACGTGTTGCTTTATATTTTTAATTAGTAGCCATCGCTGAGTGTTTTTTAATTTTTTAACTTCATTTATTTTTCAATATTTAATATGCATACATTATATTTACAGTCGCACACACATATATAATTTGAGATCCATTCACTATTTAGTTTTAAAATGAACCTTTTTTTCCTTTCTTTAACTTAAATAAAAGAGATTTATGTTTTTAAACTTTTACCTTATATTTCAATTAATAATAATAAGAAAAAAAATTCTTTACTTCTTTTATGAAACTTTAACTTGATGCTTCTAAAGTGAACCCCCCCCTCCCCCCTTTTAATTAAATAACTGTAACTTTTATTTCAAAAATCTTAAACTTTCACTTAAACTTTTACTTTTACATTTTCTTTTATGAAAGATTTTTATTTTAATAATTTTTTAAACAAAATTATTATGTGCCAACACAATGTTGGTACAATACATATCACATAATTTTGAATTGACCCACAATAATACATTTCGCAAAATAAAATACATCAATAAGAGAAAGTATAATTACAATTTTTTCTTTGTAAATAAAATAATAAACATGCCACTTGAAATAAAAAATAAACACATGCAGAAAAAATATTATGTTAGGATTGATCTGTTAATGATAGTGTGGAAACAAAAAGTTAAAAAAAATATATAGATATGTCAAAAAAAAAAAAAAAAGAACAACAACATATAGTATTAAGGTGATGATTTTGGAAAAAGAAATATACTTAAAAATTGAAATTCTTTAATTATTTTTGCAATAGATAACCAATTAATAGATCTATCAATATATATTTTACCTCATAAAAAATAATACAATAAAAATCTGTTGGCAATTTAAATATTTTTACTTATAATATTAATTACATAAACAAACTGATATTAGAAAATTAAGTTTTAAATATAATAATAATAGCACATAAAAATAGCAGCATAAATAAAATGTAATTAAATACAAAGTAAAAGTAAATAAATGTATAAAATATCTGAAAAAGTTATTCTTAATAAATTTTAACAATTTTTAAATAAATAATGGCAGTTAAATATATAGTGTTGAGAATATACCATAATATTTATGAAGAATACTACAATAATAATTCACACGTAATGCTCTAATAAGTCTGACTTATGCATTATTATTATGGCATACACATTTAAATGTATTTCTTCAATAAATATTATTTTAATAACTGTTTGTGATAATTTTTGCAATTTTATACAGTATTTAGGTAATTAATGAGCAAGGAGATCAGTAAAAAAAATGCAGCTTTTTGTTGAGTAATTGTTTATTTATCAAGAGCAGAAATATGCTAAAGATCTATAAACTATTTTAGAGTATATACAATCTAGTAAAAAAAAAAAAACAACTCAGATATTATTTTGGTTTCATTACAAGTGAAATCACAATTTAAAACTAATGAATTTAAAAGTGTTACATTATAATCCTTTTCATTTTTAACAATGGCCAGTTTTATAGCATAAAGTGACCAATAATTCTCCTTGCATTATTTAATGTAGTCAAATTATCTAATGAATTTATTATGTAATTAAAAACAAAACAACACCAAAGTTATTCACCAAAACATATATCATTTATCATTATAACTATAAAACAAAGAAATGATTTTAAATTTAATTTCATGCAAAAATATTTATTATCATTCAACTATTTACTTATATTTCTAAATACATTGAAACATAATAGAGATGCTTGTAACTCATGCTCTTACAGAATTTTACATTATAAAAAACTACACCCTGTCAATTATGCAGATTAAACCTAATGAAATTTTATAATTCACCAAAAAAAGTAAATCTGTTCAAATAATTGATTGTTTTTTATAAATGGTTTGATTATGAAAAAATGATATAAGCACATAATTGAATCTGGACACTGTATATACTAAAGCTATATTTATATGCTTAAATATATATATATATACTTCATGGCAGTAATTTAAAAATTAATAAAATATTGTAAAAAGTAAAAAGTTTCTTTAAATAATTTTAATAAATATAAGTTATAAATATATATATATATTATGTACAGGTAAAATAATATAAAATTATATTTTAAATTAATTTAAAACAAAATAGCTTTCTAAAAATTGTAAAAGGATAAATGTAGTTTAAAAGTATGTTAAAAACAAAAGGTATTTTTCTTATTACCCATTCGAAGTGGAAATGACATTCTTAAAAACTAATTAAAATACTTGTAAACATATTGATCAATTAACTTTATAAGGCGATAAATATCTGATGTAATATCACCAGGATATTATTTTGTTAGCCCAGGTCAAAAGTAAAACAAAAAAAAAACATTTGCAAATAAAGTATTGGGCAAATAAGACTTGGACCTCAGCAGAGTTTCTAAAATTATATTTAGCCAATCGATTGAATGATATAAAAGATGAGCAATAGATCCAAAAGTTATTGATAATCTAATTCTAGAGATCACAAATAATGCTTATAATTAGATTCAAGAATATTATTAATCCAGTATTCTGCATTGCAGCTGTTGCTCTATTATTCTGCCATGTGGTGTAATTATTCTATTCTCAGCTAGAACTTCATAATTATATTTGTTCATGTAGTTTGAAGCCATGCAGGAATAGAAAAGCCATTGGCTGCTTCACTGTGTCAAACGATAGAGTGCAAGCTGGAAACTCATTGCCAAGTCCAAGAGTAAAAGCTACCAACAAATGGAGAAATCACCTGAATGTTGTTTCCATTATGTGTTAACATTATATGCATAAACACTGATGTCCAAAGCTAAAAAAAAAAATCCAGCCATCAGACCATAACTAAATATTGCTAAAGCATCTTAACTGAATTGTGACTTAAACCTTAATCTACCAAGATTATGGTTCAAAAAATAATATCCACCAAAATAAACAAATACCTAACAGTCTGAACACAAACTTTGTTACACTGAAATAATAGGTAAGAACTTTAAATAAATCTCTAGTTAATTATTATTTATCTCACATCTAGTGAAAATACGTTAGTAAATAATTATTCATTTAATCTATTTATGAGCATGGATAGAAAGATATTGCTGTTGTTTTTTTTATAAATGCCAAAATTTAGTCAGTAACCATTTAAAATAGTTTAAGATCAAAAAACACTATGGTCTTTCTTCTCAGTGACCTGATAAAGCAAAATGAATGTGTAAATGAAAAAAATATTTCTATAATAGATATATACATATGATAGACAAAAATAAATCATGGCCCTTACTTTCAGGAGGCTGTAAAGTCACCAACCAAGGCAGCAGTTGGTGGTCGAAGGCAGAGGGTGCTAAGAATCCCCTGGTTATGAAGCTAGGATGCCATTTGATGATGACTTTTTATTTAGATACTTTCAACTGCAGATCACTTTCAAGTGAAGGCAGATTGCAACAATAAGAAGAAGAGCTGTCTTACATTACATGGGACATTATTGGACTTTGTGAAATTAGAAGATGAAGAGAAAATTGATTTAAAAAGTAGACATGTACCCTACTATAAAGGTACAAATATTAGAAGTACAAGTTGAATAGGATTTTTTATAAACAAAAAGCAAAAAAAACAACATTGTGGAGAATGATGGCATATTGGACAGAGTGTCAAGATTATTTATTCAACTTAATAGAAGATACCAAATGCAGATAATTCAGGTTTATGCCCCAACAAGTTGTCATAGTGATGAAGTACTAGAAGATTATTATATGGATGTACAAAAGGCTTTTAATCAGAGTAAACAACATTTTAAAATTGTTATGGGAGACTTTAATGCTAAATTTGGTAAACAAATGAAAGATGAAAGTGCTATAGGTAATTTTGGTTACAATAATAGAAATTAGAAAGGACATAGACTTGTGGAGTTCGCAGAAAAAGAAAAACTTTATATTATGATTTATTTTTTTAAGAAAAATGTTAAAAGAATATGAGCATGGAAGCATCCAAATGAAGGTACAGCAAAATTGGATTATATATTAACTAACTAACTATATATATATATATATAAATTATTAATCAATGTCTGTATTCCAATTATAATAAAATATATATAATTATTCAAAACAATACAATAATTAATACAGTAACAATATTTTAAACAAATATATACCAATTTAATAGAAGTACTTTCAACTATCTATGTAGTCGTTGTCAACTAGACTCAAATTGTATTAGAAAAAACCGTTACAAATGTAAACAAAAGCAATACGTCATACATCAATTTTCCCACAATTCATTAATTTTTATATTGGCTGTCTGTCTATTTATCAACTGTTGCTTTTCACTTTTTATTAACAAAGCTTCTTTAATTTTGCGTTTATTATTATTTCTTTCAATACACAGAATTTTAACTTTATTAAAATCAAAATCAAAACCATAATTACATGTTACATTATGATCAAAAAATACTGATGGTGATACATCATCATTTCTAACATTCTCTTGTCTTGATTTTTGCACTCGTTTATATAATAACAAATGCTCCCTTGATCTTTTCTCCAATGTACATCGAGATTCCCCAATATATGCCTTTCCACAAAAACATAGCCATTTATATATTGCACAACTTTGATTTAAAATACCACACCTATTTTTTGAATTATTTATTAATCTATTTAAATTGATTTTGATTTTAATAAAGTTAAAATTCTGTGTATTGAAAGAAATAATAATAAACGCAAAATTAAAGAAGCTATGTTAATAAAAAGTGAAAAGCAACAGTTGATAAATAGACAGACAGCCAATATAAAAATTAATGAATTGTGGGAAAATTGATGTATGACGTATTGCTTTTGTTTACATTTGTAACGGTTTTTTCTAATACAATTTGAGTCTAGTTGACAACGACTACATAGATAGTTGAAAGTACTTCTATTAAATTGGTATATATTTGTTGAAAATATTGTTACTGTATTAATTATTGTATTGTTTTGAATAATTATATATATATATATATTTCAAAATTGTAATATTCTTAATAAATTTAATACAGGAAGTGATCATCGATTAGTAAGATGTAAGATACATGTTAATGCTAAATTAGAGAGACAAAAATTATTAAGGAAAAGAATATTTACAGTTGATATTCCTAATCTTTAGAAACATTCTAATGAATTTAAATTAAAACTTTCAAATCAGTTCCAAGTATTAGCAGATTTTAAACATGATTCAGATTTGAATGAAATTAATAAGAAATCAACTCAATGAATGCTGACAGAGAATGAGTTTTCGGATTCCGAAACATAAGTCATAACTAATATATAATATAATTTGAAACCTTACACTATATTTATATTTTCCCAGCAAGCATACCTTATGGTAGAAGTTGGAAAACTAGACTCTCCAAGCTATACATAAATATAAGTGATTGAATAAGCATTAATCAATACCTTAGAAGATGTAGAGTCAGGCTCATGTCTACCTCTCCAAGATGTTATCAGATTGGTTTAATCATCCCTGATCACCAGTCAATATCATAGCTTAACTTGCAAAACCAAACATTAATCAATAAATTAGAAGATGTAGAGTAATACTCATGTCTACCTCTGCAAAATGAACATAGTTCTTGATAAATAGTTCTGACAGTTGCACCTCAAATGAACATTTAATTAGAACCCTCAGTATTCTCCAGGCTATCCTTCATCTCAAGAAGATAGTCATTGGCTCTACCATCTATTGCCATAAGTCAAATCCCAGGGTAAATCAGGAATGATTCAAAACTGGATTCATAATAATCACACAGATTATGTTCTGGACCTTAGTAGTCAATTACCTGCTTAAATTAACCAGACACCATGAGTATTAGGTAAGAGTCATCATAAGGAAGACTTTGGTACCTTTTGTTGTCAATTGAGGTGTTCTTTGACAGAAGTTAATTGATTACAACATGCATTATGCCATTCTTGCAAGTTCACAGACTAATAATTGTCATATTACTCATCTGCAGAATTTAGTTTCTAAATTTTTCAGTTTTTTTTAAAACAAATGATTTCAATACATGTACACTAATATTTTATGCTTATTATTATATATAATAAAATTATTGGAAAAAGAAAATAACTGATACACTTTAAAAACTGCAACAAAGATACCTGGTAAGAAAATGCAGCAATAGACAAATAAAATTTCTACTGACACTACAGAATTTATGAAGAAAAGAAAAAATACAAAAATGATGCATTTAAAAGGATTGAATATCTCAAATTTTGTAAAATGGTGAAGAAAAGAGTTGAAAATGATATAAAAAAGTATAATTGTGAACTAGCAAGAAAATCTGTAGAAGAGAATAAAAGTCTAAGAGTGTAAAACAATATTTTGGTATTGGTAGGAAATTTATATCTGCAACAAGAAAAAAAAGATGGAACTTTTTCTAAAAAGAGAGATATCATGAAATAGGTAGAAGATTTCTATCAAGAATTATTTAGTAAAGAACAAGTACCTCCTATATGTATTATATCTTCTGAATTGCCCAGAATTTTAATTGAAGAAGTGAGACACACAAATAAATTTATGAAGAAAAGAAAAGCTCTGGGTAATGATGGAATTATAACTGATATATTAAAAGCAGTTGAAGAAAAAGAATTTTTTTTAGCAAAGTTATATATAAAATGTCTAAATGATAAAGATGTACCAGATGATTGGAAGAATGTGGTATTAATACTAATATTTTAAAAAGGTGATAAAGAAGATATTAGAAATTACAGACCTATTAGTCTTTTATCAGTTTTAGACAAAATTTTTACCAAGATAATTACAACTTGTCTATGGAGAACATTGGATTTTCACCAACCAAATGGTTTTAGTACAGTAGATCATATCCAAGTATTGAGAGAACTTATAGAAAGGAGCAATGAATATGAGTTGCCATTATGCTTTGGATTTGTAGATTATGAAAAGGCATTTGATTCTATAAGCATTTATTCAGTGATTAAAACATTGGGTCATCAAGGTACAGACCCAGGATATTGGCATATTCTGAAGAATATTTATAAAAATGCAACAGCAATGATTAGATTATATAATGGTACTAGAAAAAATCAACATTAAGAAGAGTGTAAGAATGATTCCGTATCTCGAAAAGAGTTTACAGCAGTGCTGCAAGAAGTATTTTGTGGATTAAAATGGAAAGCTAAAGAGATTAAAGTAAATGGAGATTATTTGTTATTTAGATTTTGCAGATGATGTAGTTGTTTTTTTGCAAATAATGTTTTAGAGCTTCAGAAAATGTTGCAGGAGTTATCAGATGAAAGTAAGAAGATAGGACTAAAGATAAATGTTAAAAAGACTAAAGTAATGTTTAATGGATTTTCTCAAAAGATTAAAATAAAGATTTAAGATGAGTTGGAAGAAATTATCAACTACAAATATCTTGGTCAGATTATTACTACAAATGGAAACATAATGGATGAAATTAATCATATAATTAAACTTGGTTGGAGTGCTTTTGGTAGAAATAACTTGGTACTAAAAAAAATATGCCTATGTATTTGAAAATGATGTTTTTTAATAAATGTGTTTTACCAGTTCTTACTAATGGATCTGAGACTTTGACACTTAATAAGAGTGAAACAGAGATTTCAGACCACTCAAAGAAGTATAGAGAGATGCATGTTAGGAATAACAAGAAGAGATTGAAAATGCAATATATGGATAAGAGAACAAACATGTGTTACTGACTTCATTAAAAAATTAAAAGACTGACGTGGAGTTGGACTGGACATATTGTTAGAAGGGATGATAATAGATGGACAATTGAAATCTTAGACTGGATTCCAAGAGGTTGTAAAAGACCCAAAAAAAGACCACACCATGAGATGGATGAATAAAATAAAAAAGTGTGCAGGAGAAAAGAAGCTAAACATCAGAGATGATGGATTAAACTTGGAGATACCTTTATCTTGCAGTGGATTGATAATGGTTGACAATAATGAGCCATGCTAGTAATAATTTGTATGTTAATTAAACTACTCAATTCCACTTTAGTTAAATAGAATCAATATGTCAAATCTGCAAAATTATTAATAATGGAGTACAATCTGCTGCATAGTCAGGCTAGATTAAAGTTGTATTTATTTATATGAATATGTTTCAGTTTGAGCAAACTACCATTTTATTTTGAGGAAATATAATTGATAGAAATGGACAGCTATCAACAGTCAATTCAGGTTATGCTAGTTATACACAAAATACATTCTTATGTAACCTATTGGTGAAAAATGATCATAAATGTATATGCAGATTGCTGGTCTTTCAATTTTATTGTTTAGTGTGAGGATGTGTGGTAGATAAAAATTTCTACCATAGATTATCAGCTTTATCCTACTACATGTTTTGCTGTGATATGTTTGTGACTACTGGTTACTCATATGTACTGTATCATATATTCTAAGCAGTAGTCAATGGTAGAAGTTAATTCCTACCATTTGCGTATACTTTATATGTGTATAAACCATTGTCATATAGATGTTATTCCCCATATCTTATAGTTATTTTATTATCGTAATTACTTACTAATATAATGACCTGATGATGATCACAACAGCCAATTAGTTAAATATTCCATTTGTTATTTATCTTGGTTTATAATATTGTATTATCCTCATTTTTAAGGTTGTCTAATCTTAGAATAATGATAATAAAAAGAGCAAGCGATTAGGGTCTATGCAGTGGATTGGGATCAATTCAAAAACAACTATTAATATCATTCTAAGTATCAAATATTGATAATTTAAAAGCTACAATGTCTGTGCATAATCTAAATTATTACATAAGAATATAATAATAATAATAATAATAATAATAATAATAATAATAATAATAATAATAATAATAATAATAATAATAATATGATTTATAAATGTTTATTTCACATAAATGAATTTGTCAAAAGTAATAAATCAATTAGTAAAATTATGCCAATGTGTATATTAATTTCCAATGTATTGTGCCCATTCCAATTTAGCATGTGGATAAATTGTAGTAATATGCATAAAATAAAAACATAAAATTCATCACCACATTTTCTTGTATAGGAAGGGAAGCTATAGGGCACCTAAGTTTAAACCCTACATGATCATGTTTCCAAAAGCCTAGGACACAAAGAGAGAGGGGAAAATATTTATACTATTTGATGGTTGTATTGATTAAAAAACAAAAAAAAATAGTATAAACCTTGAATTATTTAATATTTGTCATTAAAAGTTAGGATTAGAAGACATATAAACAGTTGTCTGTAGACACAAACTATTTAGTTAATCATTGTCATATTTTGATTATTAACTTTCTTCAAAATTGATCTATATTTGCTAAATTCTATTTTTATTCTTTCTATAACAATAATTTAAGTCTAATAGTTTTAATAATTTAATTTTGAATATTAAGCTATAGTTTTTAAGTCATTCAGATTATTTTTAATAGGCAGGTTTTTCTGAATGTCTGAGTGTGTGCTTACATTTTACATAAATTTGCAATTACCAATATATTGAAAGAAAACATTCTGTTGAAATCATTTTAAGATTTCAAAAGCTTTATTGTTATAAAGACTTTATTGTTTGTAATGTGTTAATTAAACTCACAATATTAGAGTTTCAGTTGGCCAGTACAGCTGAAATTCTTTAAATCAGAGATAATTGGAGACAAAGGTAATTAAATTTTATGAGGCTAGATTTGAGACAAAGATGTGATGCCATTAAGGTAATGGATTTCTTTCAGACTAGTTAATTATCAAGAAATCTATTAATCTGGGTTTTTTGCCACAGTATATTTGAATTTGATGATCAGTTTTAATAAGATGATTTAGCTAATAAAATCAGGTTATCTATCTGGGTGGTCTGTAAAAGATTCAAGGGTATAAAAGGATGGCAATCACTTAAAAAAAGAAATATTAAAATTATTGAGAGCATGTTAAATTATAGAAACATTAAATTGCTGTCATTTTTTATATATTTTTATTTGGAAAGTCATACAGCTTGATGGCAGGCTGAGCACATATATGTTTCATCTGGCTGATCCACCCAGACATTAATCTATGCACATCCAGCCATCCATTAATCTATGCACATCTGAAGAGTCTAAGCCAGAAGTAGTAACCCTGTGATTGATTGTGAAAAATAAGATAGAAGAAACTGATTGCTCACCTGCATTTTAAAGCTAAAATGAAAATAAACTACTGAAAAGTGTGAAACCATGCTAGTTCAGTTTATGCAACTGATTGAGTTTAAACTCCATCAAAATGATAAAATATAAAATAACAAAGATCTTTAATCTATTAAAATAAGCATGCTGAAAAGAACTGAAGAAACAATTTCAGTGCCAAATAGTTCCTATAGAAGCAAATGACTTCACCATCATTGCAGTAATAGAATTGCAATCACAAGCCAAGAAAGAATAGAACTGTTCCAGTAAACCACTGAAATTGGTAATATACACATGTTGCAAATTGGTATATGTGGTTGCTGCAAGATTTATAAACAATCACCAAGCTGAAATTGAACTCTTGAAAAATACATGCCTCAAGAAAGTAAAAAAGTGGTAATATGAATTTAATTATATATTTTCTTTTTCAATTATAGCAATGACTATTAACATTTTTAGTAACAAATTTTTTATCTTTTATTATCTCTGAATTTTAAAATCAAAATCGAGTAAAAAACAGAGTGTCAGTAATAATAGCTAGTACAGTATTGATGATTTTATGCATTCTAACATTATTATACATATCTACTTATTGATGTATTTTATTTTTTGAATTGTGGGTCAATTCAAAATTATGTAATATGTATATATGTTAAAAGTTTTTTATATTTAATATTTTATTCATAATGGGGATCTACACATACACACATGTAGTAATGTAATTATACTTGCCAGAGGTATAGCTGTGTAGCGTAGATGTTGAGAATAATGAAAATGCTAGCTAGATCTGTTAAAATAACAATTAAGGACCCCAATCCCTTAGAGGGGAAGATAGGTAATTTTAAGCTAATTTCTGTAAATGCTTTTATCTCTCTCTAAAATCTGACTAACCTTTTTCTAATTAATCATTTTACTTTATATGTTAAGTTTAAAATTATAAGGATACATAATTATGTGCATGCAAAGTGTTTATTTTTGTTAATGAAATATTTCTCACTTGGATATAAATTTTTAATTATGCACTATCCAAATTGATGCACCACCATTATACTATGACAGAAACATTGGATAGTGTCATTAAAGGGGGAGAGTTTAATATTATTAATATTGCAATTTAAATATAAATAATTCATCATTGTTATTCATATAAAGTTTCATATATATCTTTAAATAGTATGTATATTTTAATATTCCAGTAATAAATGTTGATTTGTTTTATTAAAAGAGGTGTGTATTTTATTAAGAGTAGTCATTGCTTTATTAATTATGATCATTCATCATCACTATTGAATAGTAATGGTTAAGTTCTAATTTATATATAATGCTAGACAAATAATTATGAATTTATAAAAGCTAAATTTTGTTAGGCGGTAGTTCTAAAGCTGTGGCTGGAAGTATCATTACTGTCATCATCACCATCATGTTTTAAATTACTGATCTAGATCCATGTGTTTAATAGCTATAGATAAATAATGACTGTCACTGTATTTGTTTATCATTTGTGAGTCATTATAAGATAATAACCACCCTTCTGATCATCCAAATCATTCAATGACTCTATGGTGTCTGATATGAGCTAGCAAGACTTATGAGAATGTTGAAATGCATTTATGATATTAAAATCTAAGTGATAATTTTGTCCAATGAATTTTATATGCACAACCAAAGCATAAATATGTTTTTGTTTTCTTAATGTTAATACAAATGTGATATGATTCTAAAATACAAAATTCTGCATCTGGTTATAAATAAGATACCAAATGGGTTCAACCCAGGTACATTTGTAAGTAGGTATAGAATATAATGTTGTCTAGGTTTAGATAACCTAGTGGTGCCCTGATAGACAATATTCACATAGTATTCACTTAGTATAAAGCTATAAACCAGATAAAAGTGGGTAAAAATACTGTTGAATTTATTTTGAAATATTTTATTAAATTATACCAATGTACTCACCCACTACTTGATATTATTTTTAATTAGGTTACAATGGCTGCCCAACTAGGATTTGAAATATGCCAGATACCTGAAATGACTAGTTAATTATTTGCCATTTTTCTTTTCCCTCAAGCCATTTTGGGAGCTCAGTTTATAAGACTGATTTCTAATAAGTTGAATAAATTGTATGTCTCATAATTTTGTTAGCATTTTGTCATTATTCACAATCAATAATTTAAGTAAAATAGTTAAGAGTTACTTGTTTTCTCCCTGACTTTAGTGAGCTGAAAAAGAAAAAAAACATTAGTCTGTGAAGTCAGAATGTGGAACGCCCAAGCAGATTGCCCTCGGGTGATTTTAATGTGAGTTTGTACAATTCTGTCAGTTATCATACAGATTTTGCCTTTTTACTGTTTCCAACATTTTAACTGGTTGTGATATTCTTCAAGCTATTATGGATGATATAATATTATAATTTCTTTGAAAATACATTTTTATGTATATAGTAAAAATATTTTTTGGAGGAATTTTTAAAGAAATATTCTAATAAGAGCATTATATGTTATGATAATTGCAATAAAAACACTTTCATGTATAGCTGGGTATATTAGAAAAAAAACCAGTTACCTCATTGGCTTAGAAAATATATCTCCAATTCCTTAATATAAAAATATCAATATCTAATGGTATCATTTATGCTTATAAGTTTTTTGTTGTCTGTTAATGTAACACTATATATGTAAGCACACAGTAATTAATATAATAATCTGTTAGGCATCTAAAATACTGTGATTTAATTTTTCTATCTTATTTGAAACTTTATACATGTTTGTGTTCTCTTCTTGGATTATTTTTTATATATCTTTCCTTCTTGTTCTACTGAATTTCTATAAAAATTAACAATAAAAATTATCTAAGAGTGAACAAGTATTAGATTCCCTAGCAAAAACTACAAAATTACTTATTTTGAGGTTTTTTGGGGCACATAGTAGCACTGCAATTGCTTTGTTTTTTTCTTAACTATTTTGTGGTTATTTGTAACACTTTGCTGATACACATTTTCTTCTGTAGAAATCTTTAATTATAATTATTAGTACACAAATTTTCCATATAGAATAAATTCTGACAATACCTGATTGAATCAATGTACAACTGAATGGTAGATTTTTTGGCATAAAAACATTTCACAGAATCTGTTAAGTAATATTTCAAATACTCATATACATGCTGATAAGCAATATCTTGTTCTAAAAATACATTTCTTCTATTTGTAATTACACATTGATCTACATTCTATAATGCATTCAAATTCTAAAAATGCACATTAATAGGGAATACATTTCAAGTGATATTATTTATTTCTTCTTCTGATGTAGATAGCTTAATCAAACATGGTAATTTTTTAATTCTTGAATACTGAATTTAAGACGATGATCTAACAAATCAATATAATCTATAAATTTCAGTGAAAGTTTTGTAAATTTATTAATGACAGTCCTCTTGATTTCTCCATTTTCTGCTTATAAGGGCATAGTTAATGAATGTTTTCCAAACATTATATATTATTATATTATGTGCATCATTGTTCTGTGAATAGGTTTTTTTTTTCTTTTTTATCTTTTCTTTACTGCCATATTTCCTATTCCTAATTAAATGTAAGTTCATTGATATATCTATGGTATATTACTTTAGACACATTGTTTTTTCCTCTCTAATTATTGTGTTGTCCTTTAATTTGTTTTTCAGACAAAAGGCTAGTTTAATCTACATATGTTCCTTTACATTTACACAATATTTAAGAGATGAAGCTCTTGTTTTTCAGTATTTCAAGTTTAGGTTTTGTAGAAGATAGGATTTCTTACACTGCACTATGAGTTTGGATAAATTTAATATTATAATGATTGCAGATTTTTGTTCCTCTGTTGGTCATCTTTGATATGTATGAATAAACTACATTATCATTGCTTTTTCCTTTAGTGTTATTTTTTGTTCCAATTTTCTTTTCAAATTCATTAGTTTCCAAACAATTTTCTTTTCCTTTGTTCTACTCCACTTTTTTCTATTTCGGTCATGACTGGATATATATGATAAATATTATTCTGTGTTTATGTGCCTGTTTGGGAGATCTTAAAAAAATGATCTTGACACAATTCTTTTGTGAAATGAAGAAGCTATATTACTAATGAGTGTCAAGTTAAATTCAAATGCTAATTTGTTAGACCATCCAACCTGACAAATAGAGGAAAATAATATCACTTAAAAATTATTCCACATTAATCTGGTATTATTATTAACTGCTGAATATATTTAAAAAACTATAAATAAAATTTAAATTTTATTAGCATTATTTAACAACTCAAATAAACCCAACAAATCATCTTCTACTACTTATAAACAAGTAAAAATTAGTAATTCCTAGTTATATGAAAAAACAACAACCTTAATAATGTACTTAAGAATCATATTTTTAATAAGTCTGATCTCCATTGTTGTATATTAAGAGTCTTTTATTGCATAAAACAATTTCATACAGAACTGTTATTCAAATTTATACTCTCTTTAAATTGGCAAAGACTTGATGGTTAGTGAATAATTCACAAGAGTTAATATGTATATGTAAAATTATCTGAATGAATAGAACTGATTTAACAAACATTAGGATACTATGAGAAAATAGTTTTTTCACTGCTTACCAATCTCATAATTTATTTTATTCTACCATTTTAATAATAAGAATTGCATTATAAACTTTAGGGTATATAATAAGCCTGTGTACCAGTTATTACATAGTAGATGTCTTCCCATCCCTCATATATGTATTACATAAATTAGGTCCTGTACATGAGTGCTCGCTTTAGGTCAACATGGGTGTGACAAAAATCTCGGCCTCAGTGTGGTCTTTGAGTGTTCCATCACCAGATTTTCAATTGGATGGATAGTTGAAGAGTTGGAGTGGATTGAAGCTCGTCCATTAAAGTATGAAGATTGGCTATCTTAATATATATCTGAGCACTTATTGCATATATGTGTAGAGATGATAATCTGGACCAACTGATGATTGCTGGTTTAGCATGAAATACATATATCGGTGATTATTTATCTTATGAACATATATGTATTCAAGTGTATCAGTGTTATGAGATAGAGTGGAGAGTGGTGGCTCGTGTGAAAGTCTGTGCTCATATACCCTATATATTACATATACTGATACAGGTATATAATAAGCCTGTATATCAGTTATTGCATAGTAGAGATGTCTGTGCATCCTTCATATATGTATTAAATGGATTATATCCTGTACATAAGGGATCAGATTGACTTTAGGTCAACATGGGTATGACAAAAATCTCGGCCTTAGGTTGGCCTTTGAGCGTCCATAACCAGATTTTCAATTGGATGGATAATTGAAGAGTTGGAGTGGATTGAAGCTCGTCCATTAAAGTATAAAGATTGGCTATCTTAATATATATCTGAGCATCTATTGCATATATGTGTACAGATGATAATCTGGACCAACTGATGATTGCTGGTTTAGCATGAAATATAAATATTGGTGATTATTTATCTTTTCGACATATATGTACTGAAGTGTATCAGTGTTATGAGGTAGAGTTGCGAATGGTGAGTCGAGTGAAAGTCTGTGCTCATATACCCTATATATTATAAATTTTAATAAAGTCACATATATATTCAGTCGTCTATATTTTTCAGTAACTGATTGTAAAATATTGAAGTCTAATTTATTAATTAAATGAGCTATATTTCTATTTTAATAATGAACAAACGTGAAAATTTTCAATAACAAAAAGATAGTAATATATAAATTAATAAATGTTTTATAAAGTGATCTTGCCGGTATTTGTACTTTTTTTAATGTTTACTTCTGTGATATGTTACACAAATTTATAATGATCAGAAAAAAATTGCATTATTAAATTGATCAATCCCAATAAATTATCAATTATTGAAGAGAATTACTTTTCCTCGCCTAACTGAAAAAATAAATACAACTATAATGATTACAATAAATGGATCAGAAAATTTGATCAAAAAATAGTTAGGATTGGTAAAGCTCTAAGGTTTTGGCAAAACGTTTTGCTGAAATAAAATATTAATATTGTTTGTAAAACTCTCAACATTAAAGAAAGGCAAAAAAAAGGCAAGCTACAACATGAAATATATTCCGAAAAATTTAAGATGAAAGAAGTAACACATTTAGAAGAACTTTATTACATATATGTCTTTTCGTCAAATAAAAGATTATCTACATCATTATTTTATTTCATGTATCTATCTGTCCACCTATATATGTCAAACAACCCATATACTAATCTGTCTATCTAGGTAAATATAAATTTTTGGATTGTCATATATAATTCAAACCAGTATACAATCAGATTTAAAATACAAAAGTGATGACAGAAAAAGTGACAGCGGTAAAAAAAAAAAAAAGATGAAAGGAAGTTTATCATAAATTTAATATATCCGTTAGTACTGCGCAAGAATTATTATAAAACTATTATGCTTATATTTTAATGGGGGGGGGTAATTCTACTAAATTATATACAAATAAATGTAACAAATGCATCTCTAGCTGATCGCCAATTAAAATACTATAAATAAAATAATACTATATAAAAATAAGCTTAATTGGATATATATTCTCAATATGTACCATATATTTATACGATACATTCTTAATATATATAAAAAATCAGATTTTGATTTAAAAAAAATAAGAAAAAATACATTTCTTGGTTAATATATATATATATTCATTTTCTTGTAATAAGAAATTTGTGGTATATCTCGAAAATTGAGGTGTTAGAATGCATTGTATTAATACAATGACAGCAAGTAAAGACAAGGTATTACTGAACAATGACTGTCATCATTTGGTTGTATCAATTTATTGTTAGATATATATGCATTCAAGAAGAAAACTTAAACGGTTTCTTTGGAGATGTTTTTTTTTTATAAATAGCATAGCATAATGCTAATATATATTCTATAATTATTTTTCTTTTTAAACTTAGCTCATAATATTCAAAAAAAAAAAAAAAGAAGAGGAGGTAATTAAAATATTTACTGATTAAAATTTATCTTAGTTTTATCTTCACCCACCCCAAATGAAAGGCAATCTTATTCTGTTTTTGGTTCCCATTTTGTAAGACAAAAAAAGAGAAAAAGGTAAAAAGTTAGAGATTCCAACAGTTTACCAATATGGCTAAAGTAAATTTTAGATTAAAAACAACAACAATAAAAACAATGGGTTCATATCTATCAACACTATAAGTTTATTGATGAAAATATTTTTTTATTTTTTAATATATTTTTAAACATATGTGTATTAATTGATTTAGATTTAAATATACATAGATTTCTGTGTTTTAAGAAACGTTAATAAAATATGTTAAAATATAAGACTGAAAATTATTATAAAAATAAAAGAAAAGATTTGGAGAGAAAATAGCTTAATAATATAATGATTAATCAGAATGTCAAAAACAAATTGGAATGAGTTCATTTATTTATTTTTTAAAAAATAAGGCTATCACCTTAACTAGAATTTAAAAAATGAAAAATGACTGCTAGAAATTTAACTGCATTAATTCGAGTTTTCATTATTAAGTTCTCACTAATGAAGGCAAAAACCAAAAATCAATTTGAAAATATAGATATAATAGAGTATACCATCCTTGCTCAGGTCTGCATTTGGAAAGATATAAATATCTGAAATATGTTATGTTATTAAGGTAGCATATAATTATCATATTATCAAACTTCATACAATTTCAATAAAACCGGCATCTTTAACAAAATCAGTTTGCATTCATCAAGCTGGATATCTTTGTCCAAATTTAATAAATAAGTAATAAATGTATCAAAAACAGTGTATATAAAAAATGATTATATGATCAATATTATATAAAAGTATCATTCATAGACAATCAAAATGCTTAAAAATAATCTATGCTAACCAAAATGAGTAACTAGTTATATCTACAGTTTTAATCCATCAAACATTCTTAAGTCTTCTTACAATCACAGAACATCTGTCTTTAACTCATTATCTAGCTAACCTAACTGGGCATTCATTTATTATTATTTTCCAAGTACTGAATGTCACATTTTTGTGTAATCAAGTCACACATAATTACTATCAGAGATTCAGTCAAGATTTCTTATTAAAGAATTAAAGTCATTCTTTATGCACATTCACAAGTTACTCTTTCAGAGAATTTATGCCTCAGTAACACAATAAGTTTGATAATTCAATTTGACAACTTTTAATATGCACCAGCTATTAAAATTTAGCACAATTAGCATTTGCTTCTAAATCTTGGATATCAGACATTCTACCATTATATTTAAAAATAGAAACTATCTTTAATACTACTATAATTTTAAAAATAAAGTGTTTTCATCTAAAATCTGTTCAAAACTCTGTACTTATAGAGGATTGAAAAATCAATGACAAATGCATAATTTAAAAATTGCTAGAGTAATGAATAATAAAACATTTAGGATACTTTATGGTCATTTTTTTTCCTAAACACAGTAATCATAATAGCAAATCTATGTATTGGGTAAAAATTTCATAACAGTGAATTATTAAACTTCACATCATCAATAACAGTATATCCAAAAATGGTGGCCTATACTTTACTATTTCTCCATCCATGCCCATTAAAGCTTTACATGATCATCATTCTTCATGCTTACACAAGCTGTTTATACAGACAAAATTCTCTATGCAACAGCACCACTCAGTACAATGCAGAGTAATCAATGGATGCAGAAAGGTTTGTGCATAAAATCCCTACCTAGTACCTACTCATCCAATATCCCTATACTAGTTTCTTGGGTGGTGCTACTGATGGATAGTTTTATCTTAGTGCACATTAAAGCTTCTAAGAAAAAAAATCCAATCATTTAAAATTTCTTGATTAAAAACTATTATTCAAAACAGTATACCTTATCTTTCTTTGAACACTCTGAATCCAATATCAGAGCTTACAGTATTGGTAAAATGATGCTGGCATCATTACACAAAACAATTTTTGATATCATTAACCATTCAATAAAACATTGATAATTCCAAAAATAGATTATATCATGAAACTATATTTCACAGCATGTCCAAAACTAAAAAGTGTTTTCTACTCAATGGCCTATTATTATTAAAAAAACAACTAAAATGATTTTCATTTAAAACATCTAAATCAGTAATCAATCTTGATAGTATTATAGCTAACAATTGAAAAATTATGTTCAGATTAAGAGCAATCCATAATAAAGATTGCTTAAAAAACCACAATTAATATTAACTATGTAGATGAGATACAAGTACAATATTTTTTAAGCAAAGTTGGCAACATTTTTCAACTTCTCTTATTAGATTTTAAATCAGACAATTTTGCCATTGCAGTGGGCCACTGTTTTCTTTTTATATATTTTTTGATAAATACAAAAATATTCAACATTAAATCTTCACATTAAAAAACAAAAACATATATTTCAAAATGAATAGTAATCTAAAAATAAAACAACAATTTTGCAAATAGTAAAAACATTAACAAGTAGAAATAAATAATCAAACAAAAAAACTTCACTTTTAGATTTCAGACTGAAAACAAGATGTATTTTAATAAATTAACATTTTCTCCATCATTTTTTTTTTTTACAAACAAAATGAATTTTAGTAAAGAGTATACTCAAATAGAAAATTAACTTTCAAAATATTAAAATTCCACAAATAATTATAAAAACAACAAAATATAATAATGACCTTTTGAAAGTTTTGATTTAAAACAGTAGACATTTCTCATTTAACAATAGACATGTTTTGTTGCCATTATTAAACTCAGGGCATTAGGTTTTTGTCAAAAACAAATATTTTAATTACATTATGTAATTACCAAAGAATAAATGTTTTATTTAATTTGACAAAAATATAAAATAAATGTGTAAATAAATTAATGATTAAAGTTTGCATTTTGCAATCTTTCAAAAGTTGAAGTCAATTTCTCTCAAGTCAATGTGTTCTGAATATCCTTCTTATCCAACTGGAATATTTGATCTCATTCAATTGACTTTTCAATAAAAAAATGACGGCAACAAGATATTTTAGAACGAATATCAATCAAAATCCATTTTAATTTTAGTTTTTATTATGATATAAATGCTATAGATAGCCAAAAATAAAGCAAAGTGAACAAACATGCGGTGCGAAAAGAATGTAGCATTGCAGTTGGCAGAAGACAAGGAAGTGATTGCATGCTAACTTAAGATAATAAAAATAAAACCCTAATATATATATATATATATATATATATATATATATATATATTATTCCATAATATCATAAAAAATGTTTTGAAATATTATAGTATTCTGTCATATATTTTAATTTATTATTTGTAATTAAAATTAAAAAAAAAAAGTTAAATACCAGAATATTGTATGTATATTGTAAGTTTCAGTTTACATGTTTTCTACTGCTGGATGACAGATGAAGAAAAAGACAAATGTGAATTGGAATTTACCTGGGTTTAACTGACAAATGATCAGAAGAGATTCATGTTTATATTTTGTAGGCTTGACATTTACTTTTTATAATTGTAACCGGCCACCTCTCTATCACCGAGATTACGGGCTTCGAAATAAACATGACATAGCGTAAGGCTTTATTTATTTTCTTACATCGACAGTTATTCACGATCCACATAAGGGGGCGCCAGATACGATTATTTAAGTTGATTTTAATTACTCGCATCACCTTACATCATGTCAAAACGATTTCGAAGTCTAATCCCACCCACTAGCTCAAAACTCCCAGCATGGACCAACAAGGTTTCTCAAGGTTGTTACATGATTGTTCTAGGACGACTCCTCCCGGAAAAGACGCATTGTCCGCTAATGAAAAATCAGCATGGTTTTCTAATTACTCGACTACGGCATAAGATTCATTTATTGGTTGTCACTGACCTATGAGGTGGTTCGTTTACGCCCCGAACACAAGGCTTACAAGTTCATCCCCCCGATTTATCGTATATAATATAATTATTTGACGTTTACTTTGATTGATTCTAGACCCGCCCGCTCTTAAATCTATCTTAACTAAGGTTAAATAAGAAACATCGTGACTTACGGCACGATGTTGACATAATTAATACAGTAAATAAATCGAGATGAAAATTAAATTTAACTAAATATACTTCAAAGATAAATCATTAAAAATAAATAAACTACGGTTTTGAGTGTGTGTGAAAAGATTTGAGAAATGCTCGACTTGATTAGATATTGACAAATTTATTAAATATGAAAAGAAAACATTATTAATTGATTTATTACACACGCGCACATACATTCACGCTCACAGAGAATCATAATTATACATAACATAATGTGAATAACGAGATAAAGTTCCTTTCTAGTTGATAAATATATTATCTTTCCTGAGCCTCGCTTAAGTTCAAAGTTCATGTTTACAAAGTTCTGTAACAAAGATAAACTATCATGATGAGGAAAGTTTTAAGATTTGTTTGTGCAAATTTATGTTGGTTAATTACGAGATTGCCTTATGAGTTTCTAAATTGAGTGAGTGAACATAATATAAAACATATTTACCTAGGATTTGTCTTGGTTACAACGAACATTGATTGGTCTGGACGAGTTTGGGTATTTCACGGAACATTTCTATTATTAGGAGCATCAACTTCACACGACGATGTTATCGGAATTTCATAGCTTCGGAGATATTTTAGTAGCGGAGCGCCGATCAGTCACTGAAGGGTTTATTAGCCCCTCATGACAGTCGACGCTCTTGGTATTAATTTCATAATGATCATCTTCAAACTGAGGAATAAATCAAGCTAATTCAGAACAATTTTATTGTTACAATAAAAGCATAAGCATCGGAATAAAATGAGCAGGTGATAACTCGGAATACTGAGAAGAAACAACAGCAATGATAATGTATCAATCGAAATGAATCTAATCGAACCATGGAATAGGTTTTGACTGGTATTTATAAGGGTTGATCCATATCTTGGGATCCAATCTACCCCCAGAGTTCCTTGCTCCTGGAGTTGTCGTTCAGGTCCGCGTTTGAGCTACCTGTTCACTCACTCTTTGTGCTAAAGGCAATATTTATTTTGAGACAATCTCATTTTGCAATCTCACTCAACCAACCTTATCCTTCACACCTCGAATGCATGCGTGTGTGCGTGTGTTTTACCAGAACAATACAAGCTATTTTAAATTTAGAAGTCGAGCATTTTATCTTTTCCTCAAATCTTTTCTCTAAGTTTTATTCTAGTTAAAACTATATTTCTAAAATAACATTTTTAAATTCCCCGTGGTGTTTTTGATTGACAATTATATTTTACTATTTAGGAGAGCATATTATATTTTATTATTTAGGAGAGCAAATTATGTTTTGTTATTATTTTTTATTATCTGAAAGCTTTAATCATTTAATTAGACGTTTACCGTCTGTATTTTATCAATGTGTTTTATAAATGTATTTATGAGAGAAAACAAAACTATTACACGTTACGAAAATAAAATTACGAGTGTTTTAGGCTGCTTGCTGGTGTGTGTGTGTTTATCGATTTGTCCCATTCTGATCTATGCTTCCTAGATTTAATACTGATGTAACGCTGTCTCGTTACATAATAAATATAAAATTCAGTTTCACTTATGTAAATACTTTGATCATCATTACCTTTAGATGAAAGCTATTACATTCATATAAAATTTAGAAGGTGTAGTGAGTCCAATCTTTCCCATTTTACCTAAGTTTTATCTCTTGTAAAACAACATTATTACACATAGAAAAACTATTATCAACTCTAAAATATAAAAACATTATTCTTGCCCTTAAGATATCTATTAGTATACAAATATGTTCATTCTTCATCACACATATTTTCATATTTGAACATGTAAATACATATTGTGGATACTACCTAAATCAAGATAGCATAAAATTATTCTAGGATTGATAATTCAAATTCTACACAAAAATTAAGATGAAACAAATGGTCAAATATTTATAAACATCATTACAATACAGTTATTACATATTAATTAATTAAATATTGGCCAAGTTTGTTGTATCACATAATTGAATATTTCCACCTCTTGTTAACAATCAATATGGATTACTCAAAAATGTTTTCATTCTAGTTATATATAAAAAGCTACAATAGTCTTAAAAAATATTATTCTTTTTATTTAACATTTATATGCAATGTAAATTCTTTAGTTTCTATTTTCATTAATACTGAATTATAAATTTTTATTCAGGAATTTACTATACTATATATGACTTTTTTAAAATTTCATTTACATTAATTAATATTTAGTAAAAGGATAATCAAATATGTTGACTCAAATAAAAGATATATCATTAGTGATACGTTAACAGTAATATGATCACACATATTAGAAGCTATATTACTGATAATTTAATTAATTAAATGCCACTTATAAAGACATAAATAAGCATCTAAGTGGTTGCTGAGATATTTCAAAAATCAGATAAAATATGTTTATAGTTAATCATATTTAAATAAATATGAGTATTGTACCAGCCTCAACTCATGAATATATGCCACATATTTTAAAAATACTATTCTAGCATGAAAAGACCAATTTAAAAAAATCACAATATCATATATACTGTTATAACTGATAAATAATAACAAAAAACTTATTGATCAATTAAATATGGAGGACTAGTCATATAAGACATGTTTACTATATTTCACAAAATATTATCTAACATAATATATTAAAAATCATCATTTATGTAATACAAATTACCAGCAAAGCAAAAAAAAAATCAACTATACAAATAAACTTGAGTATTATTAACAACTTTATTTATATATGAAAAGAAATATGCTATACACAACTTATGGGAACTGATAAATTTTATTTCAGTTTTCATGAAAAAGCATATCACATTTACATCACAAAAAAGGTTTCAAAGACACTCTAAATGCTAGAATTAATCAAGATAATGAAACTAAAAAGTAGTTCAGTACATAAGTTAAAAAACCAATCTAAAATGTAAAATAAATAGATTAAAAGACCAATATATGTTATATTAGGACATTTTTTTTTCCTTCTGGAATTGCAATGGATATATTCACCTAAGTGGATAATAATGCTGATGATAATAAAATAATTCAAATATTGATATTTTACCATTCTCCATATAGAAGTACAATTTTAGATTTAGTTACATCAATAAATTGTTTGAAGATTTTAATAATTATTTTTATAAGCAATCTGATGACTTTTGTTAATAATATTTAAATAGAGGTTTTGAATATATTTTTACAAAATTATTATGGATAAAAAATTAAGTCTTTTTTATAATTTTCATTTTTCTTATATTTATTTTGATTCCCAATTTGTTACAAATTACAAAACAATTTTATTCATAATTTATTCATGTAACTACCCTTCAAATACAAACAACCACCATTCACACCTTTATTCTTTGAATAATAACCTATATTTCAATTGTAAGTATCTAATTATTTTCTAAATATATGCTTCTGAAGCTTCAAAGTCATTACATCATTCAATTCTTTGATTTATTATATATATATTATTTAAATACATATATTGGAGATCATTTATCTTTTTCATATATATGTCATCATGTGTTAGTTGGATAAGATAGAGTGAATAGTTACAGGAAGCTTGAAAGTCTGAGTTTGAGACATCCTAAGTACATTTTGTGTGGTGTAGACAATATACATGTATTTAAATATTACACATTCATCTTGTATTATGCTCATCCCTCTATCGTATAATTAAATGGACAAATTAAGATCCTATATTTGAGGGGTCAGAATGATTTAAAATCAATATGGGTATGATAATAATATTGGCATCAATAAGGGCTTTGGGCATTTCATTCTCGAATTTTCAGTGATATGGATGGCTGAAGAATTGGAGAGTGGAGAAGACTGAAGCTTGTCCATTAAAGTTTGAATGTTTGTTATCTTAATATAAACTGAGCACTGATTGTATACATGTGTGAGAGATGGTGATCTGAACCAACTGATGAGTGTTGGTTCAGCATGAAATATGTATATTAGGGATTATTAATCTTTTTCACATATATGTCATGTGTATCAGTTTTATAAGATGGAGTGGATAGTTGCAGGGAGTTTGAAAGTCTGAGTTCAAGATCCTCATAAATATTTAAATATTACATTTTCAATTTACTCAGTCTTTTACTGTATAATTAAATGGAACAATTAAGGTCCTACATGTGAAGGGTCAAAGTGATTTAAAGTCAACATGGTTATGATAATAATATTGGCATCAATACAAGTTTTGGGCATTTCATTCTTGAATTTTCAATGATATGGATGGCTGAAGAGTGGAGAAGATTGAAGCTTGTCCATTAAAGTTTGAATATTTGTTATCTTAATATAAACTGAGCACTGATTGTATACATGTGTGAAAGATGATGATCTGAACCAACTGATGAGTGCTGTTTCAGCATGAAATATGTATACTGGAGATAATTTAAGTTTTTCACATGTATGTGGTTATGTGTATCAGTAGTATAAGATGGGAGTGTGATAGCTGTAAGGATCTTGAACGTCCAAGTTCAAGTCTCTTCTAAGTACATCATTTATGTACTTGTGTGTAAATGCAAGCATGTGTATATATAAACGCATATACATATACACACAACAGGAATATATAAAAGATAAGTGAAACAAAATAATAAAATCAAATTAATATGGATTAAAAAAAAGTAAAATATAGACAGATAATATAAATAATTATATTACAGATTGTTAACATGTGAGCTAAATAATTTATTATCATTAATAGTATAATTTATGGCATTAAAAACAAGCTTTGAAATAAAACCCAATTCTCAATGTTTCAAGTCTGTGTTAATTTTCTAGACTGAAATTAATTTCCAACAGTAAAGATTTGACCTCAACTACAAAGAAAAGCTTAATGAATGAACGACATAGTTTCTATTTTGTTTTCAAAGACATTGTATATACCTTAGGGACAGCAAAATTATAAATCAACCTAGAACAGCAGCACGTTCATAATCTTTTAAGTAACTCATAAATAATACCTATGGTTCTTTCATTCTTATTAACAAGCTTGTAAAGAAAAACAAAAAGGCAAAGCAACTACAAATTATCTTTTATAAAATATACTAATAACTATTACATTTTTCTTTTAAAATAATAATGTTATATTTAGAGAAAAAGTGCATATTAACAGTCAAATTTTATCCCAGTATATATATATATAAGTGCAAATATTTTCTGGTAAAACTAAAAGAAATTATTCAAAAATATTTTAATAAAAACAAACACAAATTAAATTACAAAAACACAGTGCCTAATTCACATATGTAATATGTAGTCATTAGAAAATGAATGAAATACCATTAAATACTCATAGATGAACAAATGAGTTGAATAAATAGCGAATTTCCATCATGTCAAAATAGTGAATAATAGTTGTGACAACAGTCAAGCTATGTAAAAAAATACAATTATTAAAATGATCAAATTATTCAATTAGACATTCTTTTAATGAACAAGAGGGACAACATAGTTGTGGAATGTAATTATTATGAGCAACATTTGGAAAAAAACAACTGAAAAAGTAAATCACTTTGTATAGGTGAAAGGTAAACTATTATATGAAGCAAAAAATATATATCTATATTTGGCTATATTTGGCTAAGAAATAAAAATTGATAATAATAGAATAATTTCATAAATATTTTAAAAGTTAAGGGCATATAATATAGGATTATTTGTTCATAATAAGTGATATAAAATGTAATTAGTGCAAAGTCATTACTGTGTAGAAAAGTAAACAATGTAAGAATTTGAAAAAAGTCAAAGCATGTAAAAACAAGCAACTAATATATACACTTCAAACTGTAATGGTGACTATTAAAAAATTGGATCACAATATTAAATACCAGATGAAAAATAATTTGGAATTATCAAAACAGAAAAGAAAAATCATGAAAAAATATAGAATTTTCAAAATCAAAATGAACCTACTTTGAATTCTAAGAAATAGTATTAATGATAAAGAAAAAATAGAGATGAAAAAACTCCAGCTAGAAAAAAAAAAGCTTTCATTCTAATAGATTACAAATATCCAGCAATTGTTCAATAAAGAAAAAAAGCAATTGCTTAAATATTTCTTATAAATTTGTAACAAAATTATAATTCTATAATCATAATCTATTTTTATATTAATCAATTACTTCCTATTCTAAGCCTTTTGCCAATGATGATATTCTGTAAACATTTATAGCTAATTCCTTCCTTAAAATCAACAACTTTTTTTTACTTCTCTATTATATGTCATTTATTGTTTTAACATGTCTTCCTAAATTTTTGCAAGTTTAAGCAATACCCAATCAAGCTTCATTACACTTTTTTTGTGTGTGAAATAATCTGTACTTAATTATTTTTTGCAACACATCAACATCTTCAATTGCATTCTTTCAATTTATCTTCTTTATGAAATCCATATCTTTAATTCTTTTCAATTCATTCACCTTTATTATTTTTTATTCTAATAGATTAAATCTATTCCCAATCTATATTTTAAGTAATACATCTAGCAATCCATTTCAAAAATGTTACTAACAAAATAATTTCTATCCATAAAAGGAAGTTTGCAACTGCATATAATTCTATCACAACAATTATTGCCTTCTAAATGTAACAGTAAAGTAACAAACATGAGAGCTAAAGATTCATAGATTTTGTTTCAACTGTAACTTTCTGTATTTGAATGTTTTATAATCTCATGAGTTTTGTGTTAGATGCGCATATATATATATATATATGTGTGTGTATCTGTGTACATATATATATACACACACCCAAAACATGTTTCTGAATTAATAAAGTTTAAACATTTTGAATTCATTTTCTAAAAATGAGGAATAATATTTAAAAGTTAGATAATTAGAAAACTTTCTGAAAAGAATTTTATTTAGAATAAAAGAAATCTTATAAATACAAACTTCAATTATCAAAACTTTGTAACTTTTTTGTTCAAAAGCTTCTATAATTGCTAAAACTCACCTATCTCAAAATAGTTTCTTTTGAGTACATTTCCAGCTATTTAAAATAAAACTAATATAAATGATAAATGATGGAACTATAAAAACAAGAGGATACCATATAAATACCGTATAACTTGAAATTAAAAGTTATCTTCATCAATAGAGAAAATAATACTTTTTTCCTCCAATTTAATATCAAAAATGGCAAATACATCCCATGCAATTTCATTAAAAAAAAAAACAACAACAACAGCTAAAATATGAAACATACTCTCTAATTTTCTTCACGTACATATATATATATACATTGTTACACAAAATAATTTATCAGATATTGTCCTATTATTTTTCTAAAGAAATTTACTTTTGCATCACTTTCAATTTTTATTTTAAAGCTATTCTCATAACAAAGATAAGTAATTTCAATTACAGTCTAAAAAGTAATATATTGTTTTCCGGAATCAACTTAATAAGAATGAATTCTTAGTAAATGAGTAAGAATTATATAATTCATTTGTAAGCTCTGAGTTCCAGACTTTTTTTGTTCTTATGAGGTGAAAAATTTCTTTAGATAATTCATTTTCTATGGCCCACCATTGGTAAGAAAACAATCTATGCAGCCTTTTTAAAAATCTTTCAGTATAATTTAGTAAATAAAAAAAACATTATATATGAAAGAAAGAGAAATGGATAAATTTAAACATACACCTTTACCCTGCTTAACAAAGGCAATTGATCCCCCAAACTTTTCATTAAGCAAGAATATCGCAATAAAGAACAAGTAGTTATAATGGTTACCTATGGGGGAAAAATTGGCTGGTCCCTCCAGCTAAAAATTACATTATAAGCTGTTAACAAACAATATAATCTAGGATATGTAGGAATTTTTTTTAAGAAAACAAACCCCTTAATGCACATTATATGCTTGTATAAATTGTGTGATGGGGTAATATGAAAATATGTATGTATGTATGAAAATGAAACTTAAATCTATGTAAAAAAAAAAATAGCTTAAGGTTGTTCTTTCCAAAGATCCATTCATCAATTCTAATTATTCAGCATTCCAAGTCATCAATTGCTCATTTCAAGGTTTATCATTATGTTGCAAATCCTTTGAACTTGCTGTTTTGTTTTGTTTTTGTTGTTGTTTTTTTTTTTTTGAAGGGTGCATCAAATATTGACAGTTGAGGATCTCTAAAAAAAACTATACAATAAATGGTTATTTCTTGGATTTTCTTTTCATGTGGGATGTCACAATTTCATGATTTTAGAAAGTTTTGATGCATCTAAATAGTTAGAGCACTTTGTTCTATTTTGTTTGTGTTTAAAAAATACTAGTGATGGTAAATATGGGTAAGTTCATAAAACAGATGTCACAAGTTTCTTCTCCTATTTCCAGTTGACATAAGATATCCATTTCAGATTCCAAGCTGGGGATGTTTTTGTGGTCATATTAGTTGCTACTACAATTTTAATTAAATATATATATAGCTTTACACTTTTAAAACAATTTCTAGAAATAAAATGTGTTTTAACTGTTCAAAAGTGGTAGCAGCTATCATTTATTGTAATCTTCCATCAACTGTTTCTTGTTGCACTGAAAAAAATCCATACTGAAGATTTATTTTTTTAAATTTGTACTACTATACTATATTACTTACATGAAATTATTAATTTTTAAAAAAGTCAAAAACTTATTTAATTAATTATAGACTTGTTATTTATCATTAGTGTAAAAATAGCACAAGTAGCATACAGTACATTATCAAAATTTAATCATAGTGAACATCAAAAAATATTGTATGAATATTTAAAACTTTTTTTTCTTCTTTTTTACAATATGTACTATGCAAATCTAAACAAACACATGTAAAAAAACACTTTATATACAAATACATTAACTGACACAATTTTTTTGGCATGAGATGTCACCTTTTATTCAATGTGGATAACTACTTTCTTGGAAATGATTTTTTTTTTTTTTTTTTACATTAGTACAAGTGAAGTCAGAGATACAAACTATTTAAATAAATATTACAGATAAGATTCTTTTTCAGTTTCATATTGCACTTTTATCATACATAATTTATTATTAAAATCATAATGTATGTAATTTTGTTCATATTTTTTAAAAAATGAAAATTTGTTAGCCATACAATTGTGATAACATTTGTAATTCTGAAATAAATAACGAGATATTTTAAAAGAGAGCAAATGCATAAAATGCTATTTTGATTTAGATTTAGTAATTTTTGATCATGCAAAGTGAAATCATCCACAAAGAATTAATAAATAAGCATTGCCCAAATGAGCGCATGAACTTCATTTTATCCTTCCTCAATTGGTTGGACAATAACATCTTTACAACTTTTGAGGGTCGTTGGTATGATATGAAAGAAGGTTGGCCTATGGGTCTTCCCCTAAGTGGAATAATATCCAGCATCTTCTTAAACTTTTTTGAAAAACATACCATTGTTAAACACACTGCTAATGTTGCTGGATTAATTTACGTGCGCTATGTAGACGATGTATTTATGGCAGCGCCAAAAAATGTAATTGTCAATGTTCAAAATGAATTACAACTACAATCTAAATTGATCATAAACACCACTTGGGAGAACGAAGGGCAGAAGCTTAAATATTTGGATTTGCTTGTCCATAGAGAAAACAGAGATCTGCATTATAGTATGATAGTTAAACCCCTTGAGATCCGAGGCTTTACTCACCCGAAATCCATGTCACCTACTGCACATAAATTCGCAGGGCTCAATGCGTTTTTATTTAGAAATCAAAATTTATGTAAATTTGAAGCCGATAGAAAGACCAACATCGCAATTTATATAAAAGATTTGCTTAGCGTAGGTTTCAGCTACAGATCAATTGCAAAGAAAATTAAGCAATTTCACAGTAAACTAATAGCTAACCACAAAAATAAGGATAAGCCTCAAATTACACTCCCTTATATTCCCAAAGTATCACAACAGATAATAAAGACTTTAACTGGGGAATTTAAGGTTGGTTTTCGTACTCCCCCTAATTCTAACAGACTCATTAATAATTCAAAGGATAGAACAGACCCATCTCAAACACCCCAGGTGATCTACAGCATGTCATGTCCACAGGCCGGATGCAAAGCCATATACTATGGGGAAACTAAGGCCACTGTTCACAACAGAGCTGCTCAACACTTGTATACCTATAGAAGAGCAAAAAAGAACAGCGATAACTTTTCAATATTTCTGGAGCATGAAAAGCAGACTGGCCATGTGTTCGAACCAGGCAACCCCAGGATTGTATGCCCTGAAACCAACAACTGTAAAAAAAAGATCAAAGAGGCGTACTTTATTGTTTGCGACAACAATTCTATCAATAGACGCGACACGTGTTTTTCCATTTCAAAAAAATGGTCAAACTGATTTGCATTTACATTTGCATATTTGTTATTTAATAACACTACGTAAAGATTTATTACTTTCGTCGGCCATGAATATGAGGGCAAACCTCAAAAGCGCTTGGCCCATTTAATAGTTTTATGCGAAATTTGTTTTGTTTATTTGGAAGCTTCTTCGTCAGCGAGTAAATCGTTTTTAGGCTAAAGTTCATTATTATAAAATCTTTTTTTTTTGCAAAACAACAATTACTATAAGTAAATTACAAGATGGTGATCATATATTCATAGTGTAACCGGAAGCATGATCAACCCCAATCTTCATTGGTTTTATTTCCTGATGAGCATATTGCAGGAAGGAACTATCGATTGGCATTCCCCAATGCAGATGTCACTCCACTTACAATAATATTTCCTGCTCATCAGAGAATGTAGGACCATAGAGACTGAAAACATCTAGACATTTATGTGTTTGGTTTCCCAAACAGCACCACTAGAGTTCCATCTCACTACAACCATACTTACCATCGTCTGGTTATGCCAAACATAGCTCAGGAGGCATGAGATTCTTGTGAACAAGATGCAATAAATGACTAGTGATGCAAAATAGAATTGAACAATTATATTAATTTTAAGTAATAGCAATTTTATTTAACAACAATTCATCAGCAAGTCCTTCTAATATAGTTCATTATTCATATCCAAGTGAAAACTCATTTTTTAGTTCATATAATGAGAAGAAGTCTAGAAATATTTCAGATAGGTTATCCGAGCAAAAACCCATTTTTTTTAGTTAACATGATGAGAAGAAGTCTAGAAGCCTTTCAAATAAGTATATGTATACAATTAATGCATGAAAATTTTTTAATTATTTGTTTAAGATCTGTATGTGCTTTTAGATAGCTAAACGGGTAATATCAGCAATTTTAGGTTTGTGGAGCATTTCATTTTATTATTTTAAGAACCATTACAGATAGGTAAACAGATAACATCAGCAATTCTGGGTTTGTGGAGCATTTATAATGCAATCAAGTACAGATGTACATTTACACAAGTAAATTTTATTATTTTATTAAGATATAGATAACATGCATATAACATTTATGATTCACATAGCATTTTATTATTTTTAAGAATCATTACAGGTAGGTAAGCAGGTAATATCAGCAATTCCAGGTTTGTGGAGCATTTATAATCCAATCAAGTATAGATGTATATTTATACACATATGTTTTATTATTTTATTAAGATATACATAACACACACATAAGCATTTATGATTCATATAGCATTGTATTATTTTTACCATATCTTTGATTTTTGTAATTGACATTTCCATTTAGCTGGTTCATTAGAAATAACTATTACAATTATTATTAGAAGTATTTCTATTATTTGAACATATCTTAAATTTTATGAAAATAATTGGTGTTTAACTAATGAAATATATAACATATATATATGTGTGTGTGGGGGTGTGCGTGTGAGTGTTTGTAATTAAGTAATAATTTTCATTTATTGTTTTCATTTTAAATAAAGATAAAAAAAATTATCATCAACTTTTGATCTACATTAATAAGTGATTGTAAAAACTTTTCTTAAGACTAATAATATAAAATTTTCTTTCTTTTGTTTTATAAAAATTAGTAGGTATAATTTTAATTCATATTTTATTGTAATTGAATCATTTCCAATTGCTTATTTCTAAATTCATGACTTCGTTTATTACTGCATTTCTATATAACTGGGGGTCTGTCTTGAAGCTAAATGGTTAAAACTTCTAGGCAAGGCTTGGAGTTCACATTTTGCAGATGGAGAGAGAACCATGGGGTCTAGCTGATCATATTAGGATGATTTTTCATTAAGCTGTTTGATGGTTCCATTAAATCACTTTTCTAGTAGTTTTGTAGCCAAATCTTGTGTCAATTCATAAATCTTGTATCTCTGAATCAATTAATAATAATCTTCTACTGATTTTCCAGACTACATTTTTTTTCTCTCTGACAAAACAGATTCATCTTACATGTCCTTTTTCTCCCACTGGTGGCAATGCTTTTTCATCTTTATCCACATTTTTTAATCCCTTAGATCATTGGACAGTTTCTTTTTGGCAGGAACAGACTTCTAATTAGTGACTACTTTCAATTATCTGCCTTGCATGTGTTTTCGAATCTTATTTTTTTCTTGCCTGCGGCATGGTGATTTGACACTTTTAATTTATACTAGTTATTCTGCCTTAGAAGTTTTCTTCAATCTGATTTTATTTAAGTGCATTTTAACTTGGTAGTTTTAATAAAAATAAAAATTATACTTTTTCTCTTTTTAACTGCACTATAAATGTGTTTGATTTTTTTTTAATTTGACCAAATTATCATTTTTAATTGTGGTCAATTTCATTATTTCTTCCTTTTTTTAAAAATATTTAGTTTTCCTTAAAATATTATTAGTCTTTCTTAAAAATATTACTAGTCTGACTTAAAATATTATTAGTCTGACTTGGATTTAACCTATGTCATTTTAATTGGGGGGGGGGGATCTTCTAAACATAGACATGAAACAGCATGTCTGTTTCAATAGCAAGGAAAGTGATATTAGTAAAAATTTTATTCCACAAAAATAAATACAGTATACAGTTTTTAAACTCATGTACACATTTTCAAATTTAATACAGTATTAATATATTTGGTTGTTGAACACCATTAAAATAATAATATTGACTATTTATTTATTATACTGGTTGAAACATTGGGGGGGGTTGTAATCGTTAACAATAAAAATCTTTACTTTGGATTTATCATTTAGGAATTGCTGATTGGCTTGCAAAGAACAAAGAATGCTGGATGGAAATTAAATAATGTACTGTACATTCATTAATTGTATTTTAAGTTTATAATCAAAATATTGTATGCTACACTAATATTGTGTACCATTTGCTTTTGGATGATATGGCATTAATAACTATCATATGATGTCATCAGCCTCACAAAATGTTTACCAATTTTTTTTTAAATTTTTTTTTTAAGATCATGATTGTAACTGAAAACAGTGGGTACAAATTGATGATGATTGCTATTGTGAATATTTGCATAATGATCATGCACTAAGTGGTATAAAGGTATATTTTGAAAAATATTTACATCACTGCTCAAAAAATAATTGAGTTATACAAAATATATAAAAGATAAATGAATAATGAGAGTATAATTTATTGATACATATATAAAATTAAATCACCATAATAGAGAAAATTAGAGAAATCAACATTTTAACTCTTTAATGAAATGCTGGATAAAGGTTATTAATTATTTATTACTACTATTTTAATCTTTCCTAAGAAAAGATAAATTTACTTTAAAGTGACAACTTCAAAGAGATTGAAACATTACTATATTTATAATTTTTTTTAGCAATCTAATTAATTCTGGACCCCCTCCAATTATTCAATAGGCAATGGGCATACACAAAAACAAACTGGAATAAAATAAATATAAAGTAATGTATTTTTCTGCAAATAAGAAATAAAACCAAGAATAAATGGTTACAAAAAAATAAATAAATGTCATTCACATGCAGTATTCACTTGAAAATATAAGTGATATTTTGAATATTTTTTGTAATTCTTGATTCTCAAAATAATAATAAAAAATGTAAGTAGAAATGAACACTAAAATTGATTAAATAAACATTTCATAATAAATCCCCCTTCTAAACAGATAATATTTTTTTATTCAAATATAATATGATATGCAAATTTCACATACAATACAACTGAGCAATCATGTCTAAATTATTTACTTCATTCTTATTCAGAATCCAGGAGGGAAACTAATAACCACTTTAAAAATGTAAATAGATAAGTAAAAAAAAAGTAGAAGCATTATTTAAACTATAAGTAAAAAAAAATGAACAGACTGTTATATTAACATTTCCCTCTTTTCTTCATAGCGAAATCTTGTGACTAAGACCTGTAGAGGTCCCTACCTTCGAATTTTTAAGAGGCTTATTCCTAAAGGTTACTGCCTTAGTAAATATTACTTAATATAATATTGTGCGTTTAATAAAATTTATAATTAAAACTTATTTTAATAATATGATGTAAAATTTAAACATACTTAAGCAAAGATATCAATATAACAAGTAAAAACCAATATACATACTGCTAAATATATTTGTAAATATTTTTATAAATTTTCAAATATAATATAAATGCAAAAGTACTTAATCACAGAACCTAAGGACAATTTTCTACAGGAAAAATTTGTAGCATTGTAATAATATTTGTTAAATTCATAGGAAGGATACAAGAAAGAGAAAAAACTATTAAAACCATCATTCCCTTCTCTATTGTTAAAAAGATTAAAGTTCAATGTATTATTCCTAAATCATTTGCATTTTAGTGTTAAAAATATAACTGAGAATAAACAGTAATATTTGGAGAAAAATGAGAACTTTTATTAACATTAAACTTTGTAGCCAACAACTTTACTGAAAAATGAAGTAAGTAATTTTCTATAAATAAATATTACAAAAACTGAGCTATTATCAATACTTTTGCTACCCCATTAGTTTGGTCCAGTGAATGGCAAAAACAAAAGTTAAACATTTTAGGATTAATTCCTAATTCATGAAGAAAAAAAAATGCTTTTATTGACTGTGCACTAAAAAAAAAAAATTGTTTCTTAAGTCACAATTGGAGTTTTTAAATTTAATTTGGAATAAAATGATGGGTGATCCAAAAATAAATTACCAATCTCTTGTTATAAAAAAATAAAGATTGACTTAATTAATTTCTGGAGTCCCCATGCTTTATTTCATGTTAAATCCAAAAACTCCAATTGAGGTTGAAGAAACAATTATTTTCATTTCTTCAACCACAATTGGAGTTTTTAGATTTAACATGAAATAAAGCATGAGGACTCCAGAAATTAATTAAGTCAATCTTCATGAATTAGGAATTAATCCTAAAATGTTTAGATTCTGAATTGGTTTCAGATCTATATGACTATACAAGAGAATGAGCTTGGATTGAAAATGTGATGTTGTTTTCATTTTGGACTCAAAGCTTCATAGTTAATTAGAAAAGTAAAAAAAAGTGGCTGCTGGAGGGTTGTATTAGATTATACAGTTGGGGTGCAGTATTTTCAGATCCAATATACCTAACTGATAAAAGCCAGAAGCTAGAAACTAATCTGGTAATATTGGATAAGTAGGCACTAAATATGGAAATTATGCATAAACCTTCTTGCAACAATTGATTACTCTGGCTTGCACTTGGTTTAACTATTGTATGGAAAATTTTGCTTATTTTAACATACAACTCTTACTGATCTACTCTGAATCTATATTTCAATATCAGACTTAAGCTTCAACCTATCAGCTTTTTTGATGATCAAGCTCTTATTGAATCAAGTATTAGCTTTAAAAATCAGCCAATATTTCAATGTAACAATATTAATAGCTTTCTCTTAAAGACTGCTGCATCACAAAGTATTATTTCTGAAATATATTTCCAAAAACTTAAAATTTTCTCATTTCTCCACATTGATGTTTGGCTTGCTCTCATCAAAATTATTAACTAAGTTATAAGACACAATACAAACAAAAACAAATCAACCACAACCTTAATCAAAGAGCTTCACATGTTACACTAAAAACTAAAAGTTACTTTATATAATCATGTACCTATTCTTTTTATTATCCATCTTAAACAATAGTACAAAAAAATTCAATTACTACTTGCTGCTTATCTCTCAATTAAAAATGTAAAAATGTTTTTATCTCAACCTCATTATGTTGAGCTCTTTCAGATAAAGAAAGTAAGGTTACCTCTTCATTCATCATAACAAGTCATCAAACAGTCATGGGTCGGTAGATGCTTCCCTTATCATTCTATCATTTCAAAGACAAATTTCAATTTTCCACCTGCTTTAATATAGAAGCCTATCTTTTTGGATTCAGTAATTTTAATCATTAAATTACAAAAAAAATGATATCATATTCAAACTAATTTCCAAATAGTATACATCCAAACCCACATGCAATCCTCAGATACATACTCACCTAAGAATCTTTATCTTCCCTATACTACTAAATCTACTCAATCATCTCTCAAAGCAGGTCTATCAAATTGAACAACTATATCATGTCTCCTTAGTTCCTTTCCTAAAAAAAAAATTATCCCATCCTCTGTAAATAACTTCTGCCACCATTTCCATGAACTCAATTTTAATTAAAACCATAGAATTTGTCAAGTAAGGTAAAATACAACCTATCATTTTTCCATCTATCCCAAATTTTCAATTCACACAAAAAAGGATCATCCTCCACTGAAGCCATTACCATTTTTTAAAACAAGCTTTATAATTGTGAAAAACTTAAAAAAAAACTGTTTCATCTGGTGTTCAATTAGATATTACTTATTGTTTGCACTCTGTCCTAATTGAAAATTTGACCCAGATTCTAACAACAGATAATATATTTATAACTATACTTTATATTCTCACTAGTAATTTCACAAACAGAAAAAAATCACTTTATGTTTAATTACTACCTGGCTTCAAACCTCACAATTCCATTTCCCTAGGATTCCTCCCCTCAATAGTGCATTACTATTTATAATTTTATAGTAATCATTTGCTATAAAAAAATAAAAATAAAATTTCTGATATCTATATTTCAATCATAATGAAAAACAAAGAACATTTCCTATAAGGGTAACCCAGTAATCTTTCTCCCTTCAAAAAAATTCCTTCCTGCACTAACAACAATTCTTCAAAACTAAACAAAATATTACCAAACTCCCAATTCAATCTCAATAAATCATGTACATGGAACATCTTAATAGAAAATAGCATTTCTTCATATCTTTTTAGGACTTCTCATTTACAAGTCTACAAATACCATGAGAATCTCAATTCAAGACATTCTCTATTTAAAGACTATTTATCATTACATCCAAAAACAACTCTCATTAATATAGTAATACTTTGCAAAACAGCATATTACATATCAATCATCAATTACAGAACATAATTTCAAAAGGAAATAAATTCTTTATGCACCAAGCTAATATAGGGAAGGAAAGCTGTAGTAATGAATATTAGAACAATGTACAAATCTACCTCTAACAATGGACTCTCACTACATTCTATACCTATAATCCACCTACAAAGAACAATTAACATAACAGTCAAAATTTTCACCCTTTTGGAAGACTCTCATAAATTTATTTATATCACCCCAACAGGTACCCCAATATCCAATTAAAATACTTTTTTTCAGAAATCTTGAAATCCTTGCCACATACTCCATCCTCAAAGAATATAATCTATGAATAAAAATAATTAGTGGGAAGCTTATAACTTTACCCAGGGAAAACAGAGAATTTAATGAACTCTAATCTCTTCATTATTGTACAAACAAACAGATCATCCAAAAATTTCTTGATATTCTTATTGAGATTAATTTGGAAGTATAATCTGTAGCTTCTTAACTAAAAGAATGTTGTTCACCAATTTAGATTCAACTTGCCAACTCTGCCACAAAGAGAAAAAAATTACCCAACATTTTCTCTTTCAATGATCATTATTTCAATTTATCAAATCCTCATTATATATATCACTAAGTCATAATCAGCCTCACTCATTTTTCCAAGCATTAGAGCAATTATTTTTATTCTATTCACTACATGGTTTTTTAGATGCCATTTCTGCTTCAAGGCAACCTGTAAAAAACTGCAATTTTTTTTTTTTTTTTACAAGAAATATCAGTAAAAATTAGAAATCAAACTCTTGCACCCCCTGATATATAAGCAGCCCCACAAAGCTTCAAAGCTTAAAAAGTTGGCCTACACCTGGTTATTAAAAAGTAGTATATGATCTTTGCTTTAATAGCCAATACATTTTATTACCTTTACAGGTTCTATTATTTTAAAATTCATATATAATTATTCAGCCACCACCTGGAAAACAAAATGTAAATTTACCAGCATAGCTCATATCCTAATTAAATTTCCACTACTTATATATAATTTTCTTTGAATCTTATATATATATATATATATATATATATATATATATATATATATATATATATATATATATATATATATATAGAGAGAGAGAGACACACAGACAAATAATATTAATTCCAATACAAACTAAAATATAATATGTACTAATACAAACTACACTTATTTCAGCAATAAAGTTTATGTTATAAATAGAATTAATTTTTAAATAATAATGTAATATTGTGAGGATCATGATCAAAAATTGCATCTGGTCATGTGTATCTAAGGGATATATTCATTACTAATTTATGCTGAACTGTAAAAAAAAAAAAAAACCTACACATTGATTTGTTTTTTACTATTAAGAAGCACCAGGCCAACAAGTAGTGGCTGAACAAATTTATTTAAAACAAGCTACTTCAGTCACATAAACTGGTTTGTTTTTAATTTGTTTCTAAGAAAGTTCTACCTAAATTACAAATTTATACAAAATATTTACATTTTATTCACACATAAATATGACAATAATAAATTATTAAAATTATTCATTACTATTAAAAAATAGCTAAGCATACTATAAGTACAATGAACATTTAAAAACAACTTCAGATCTGATTCTCTATACATCAGGCATGGCCAAAACAGAGCCCACAAGGGCTCTGAAAGTAGATCGCAAAGTTGCCGTGAACACTGCCAAATTATAGTAATAAATTCCAAGTCGATTTGAATATAAAAATAAAAATAGTAAACGGGCTTGTATTTTCTAATTAGTGATTCTCGGTTTCAACTTATGATGATAACGTGAAAACCCTACACACTACACGTTTGTACTTGGCATCATTCGATTCAGCATCCATGTGCCCTTCAGAAAATGTAAGTTTCATTTATCTCATTTATCTACGATAAAAAAAAAAAATAAAGATTTTATCATGATTTTTCTAAATATAACTTTTTTTTTTTCATTTTTGTTATTCCTACAGTTTAATGTTTCCCGTAAAATTTATAGCGGAGAATAATGGTTAATCAACAGATTGAAGCATTATTCATGATTTCTCATCATCGAGCTGACAAACTAAGCTTCTCTCATAATTTTTGTTAATGATTTCTTAAAAGTAAAAGTAATTATAATGTCTAAAAAAAAGAGCCATCTTTACTCATAAATATAGATATTATCTTTACTGCAACATCTTTTTTCTGATAAATTAAGATTTTTGACGATTGAACGTTGTTACTAGATTTTGGTAACAAATCATATATAATATCCCTCTTACATGTTTTCTTGTCTAAATTTTAACAATAAAAAAAAGTCAAATAATAAAAGTAAGATCACAATAAAATTTGTCCCATTAGATATATATATATGTGTGACCACAGGTATATATGTAAACATGACCATTGCGATATAAACTTTAGAGCTGTGTACCAGATACATAAAGAAGTATAGTCTATAAAACTATTAAGAAATTTACCAATTACAGTTAACATTTAATAATGTCATTCAAAACCAGTAAAAATATTTTAAATGATGGTTCTGTGGAAGATAGCTATTAGGAACTGTGGTTACTCAAGATGGGCTCTTAGTAGTTTCATAATATTCCAAAAGGAAAGTACTTTGTTGCCTGCCTAGAAAAAAGGCATGGACGTTTTGTTTATTGATTAGAATGCTGATTAGACACAAACCAGTGTTCAGAGAGACTGTTTTATTGTTTATTAAAATTGATATAGGTAATGTACTCTACAAACTTCACCTCACATATCTTTATTTAGAAGTGTTATCTGGATATGCCAGTTTTTTTCTACATTGTTGCTTTGACTTTGAAATCAGATAAGGAGAAACAATAATGATATATTTAATTTTATGGATTATCATTCTATTATACTTCAGAATGCCTTGTGTTCAAAAGTATTGAAATTTAATCATGTTATAAATGTTGCCTTCAAAAATGTTAATAAATTAAGATCAAAAACCTTCTTACATCATCAATTGCAAGATTTGCTAAAGGAATATGAGGGTGTACATAACAAATTGTTATTACATACTGATATAAGGTGGTTAAGTTGAGCAAAATTTCAATTAGATTGAGAGAACTTCTACCACAAATAAGATCATTTTTGGGAACTAAAGGTGATTCATATCCAGAACTGAATGACAAAGAATGGCTTATTGACCTCACCTTTTTCTATGATATTCCAGAAAAACTTAAATAACTTAAATGTAAAACTGCAATGAAAAGATAAAGCAACAATAATACTGATAAGCACTTTGAAATTATTCAATGAAAAATTAAATATGTTTGTAATGCAACTGAAGCATTGTGAATTAAAACATTTCAAAAACATGGCTGATGAGTCAAAGATAGAAAAAATCTAATCTACAACAAATATGTTGAAAATATAATACTACTCATAAAGGAATTTGAATAAAGATTCGTGGAATTTGACAAACTTGAAGATATGGCTAGTTTTTTGTCTTTTTCATTTAATGTTAACATCAATATCGAAGATATTGCTTATACATACAGATTCAGTGAGCCTGGAAGAAGAAATAGTAAATATTAAATGTGACCTACATTTAAAATCAATGGTTTTAAATGAGAGCTTTTGGACATAAATAAGCAAGGATAAATATCCAAATATTTGGAGAGTTGCTGTATATTTCAATGCATTTTTTGGTTCAACATATTTGTATGAATCAACATATTCCTGCATGATTGTGATAAAAACTAAACATAGGTCACAGTTATCGAATCTATATTTGAAATCATGTTTAAGAATTAGTTTAAGTTCATATGAGCCAATTTTGACAAACTTGCTGAAACTATACAATGCCAAGTATCATCAAAATAATAAAAAAAATATTTTGTTTTTACTTTGTAATTTTTTTTGTTTGTAAAATTTGCATCTAATTTATTTTAATAAAATTCTAAAACAATAATTTTCTTTTTTTCGCTCTCTCTATATTTTATTGAATTTTTTTTAAAATTTGGGACAAGCTCTAGAAAATAATTATTTATACGTAATTCAATAATTGCAATTTAATAAATATTTTATAAAGCGACATGGACAAATTGTAATACTAAAGGGAGCTGAGGTAATTTAATAGTAGTCATAATAAAATATCTTGGACAGTTCATATCTTATAGGAAAAAAAAAACAGATCATAAGTATCTTCTAAAAATGTTACCAATATTTGTGAGTACCTAAAAAGCCCTTTGGAAAAAAAAATAGACCAATTCATAAGTACATTCTAAAAAAACCAAGACTTGACCTGTTATTTTTTTTTGTTTGGAAAAAATGCTTTTCATGGTTTCATGTTCGAAGCCTTGAAAAAAAAAAGTAGTGACCCTCAGGTACACTTTCACCAAAAAAATAGCCCTCAATGTCTAAAAGTTTTGCTACCCCTGCTACTTCTTATTTGACAATATGCATTTTTATTGTACAATGAAAATCTTTCAGGCAATAAACAAAATTTCAATAAATAAACCACAAAATAAGAAGACACATTTCCATCTAAAAGTATTATTTCCTCAATTCTAACTAATATAATATCATTTAATTTGAATGATCAACATATTTTCTGATTACTGATTCCACAATTTTTTTTATACTTCAATAGAAAAAATTGATGTATTGATATTACTCCCATCCCCCTTTACTTGGATGAAGTGGTAGTATTAAATTAACATCATGTATAAAACCCTTTTTTGAATTAAAAAAATCTAAAATATCTGCATAAATATATGGTATTTATTTATTTTATTAAGATCTAAAAGTATCATTCATTATAAAAAACAAATAAAATAAATGTCAGCATAGTAAATTTAAAAGTAAAAAAATATATAATTACAAATTTTTAGCAAAAGGGAATATTAGGAAGTAATCAAAAAATAGTTTAAATTCACTCAAGCCAAATATCTTTATTATATCTCTATGATGACGTCAAGAATAAATTTATAAGCTTAATATCATAAACAACATTATTATTATACACAGAACATTGCAAATTATTGATTAATTAGTATGATGACTTCTTAATTTAATTGTTGTGCTTACTTTGCATTTATTTTGAAAATATATATCCTTACTTTTCTTTTCTATTTCTTATATTTCAATATTGTATAAAAAAAACTTATTGAAGTAAAAAAAAATTTATTATTTCCAAAAGTAATTGTAACTTCAGATGGAATTACAAAATATAGGATTCATTGTCAACAAACAGTATTCTTATTTAAAAACAATCAATTAAATTGCCAAAATAATATTAATTTTAAGTGGACATTATAAATATATTACATGAAAAGTGACATAATAAAATAAATTGTATCATTAATATATCTGATAATTTAAATGTTAACCAGTATGTGGAAAACTAAATATGTTACATTGAAATATCAATTTAAAAATAGCAAAAATTACATGCTTAGAAGTTGATGATATTGAAATGAGGCAAAAACATGTTTCTGCCATTAACATTTCTATACAAATAAAGAAACTGATTAATAATTATGATATTTAATAGAAATGTAAACGGAAGTATCTACATATGGGTGTTAATCAGAAAAATTGCAAAAAAAAATATCAGATCTCAAATAACATTACATATTATTTAGACATGCTTACTTATAATGCAAATTCTATATTCTCAATCAATATTGATGCAATATGAATAATTAAGTAAAGTCATATTTGGAAAATATATTTAATGATTGATTTTAGCAAATGATATCATGAATTTTACAGATTCAATAGTTAAGTTTAATCAATAATTCTTAAGGATTTATAAATAAAATCTAAATAGAATAAAGTATCCATAATTTTTTCAAGTAGCAATGATATACATTCATATATTTTGGTTTAAAAATCATAATTATATATATATATTCATACTATTTAATAATATTAATTTATAAAAAAAAAAACAAAACACATAGACTAACTTGAAGATGGCCATCTAAAACTACTGGAACAGATTCCACAATATTGATAATATACCCCTTTTTAGATCTTTTTGTCCAAGAACGCCTCCATTTTGGATAATTACGAGAACACATACATTTATATAACTGGACAATAATATATATGAAAAAAATCATGCTTGGAATGGCTAGAATAATGGTAATAATTTTTTCAGCTGTGGATAAAGGATAAAGAGCAATGTTTTCACCATTGTAAAAAAGAGTGGCCTGAGAATGATCAAATTCTTCATAATCAAAATGAGCACTGAATGGAGAACGTTTAAGCTGTGAAAAAGCTTCTTCTTCTGATTGATGCCTGACACGTATGGCTTCATCTGGATCAACAGTGATAGACAATGGAATAACAGGCAAAATACTAACGTATCTAAAAATACAAACAAAAAATAGAAACATTTATACAAAAATAATGCACATATGTATACATATACATATTTATGTATGTCAATAAATTATATTAAATGCTATCAAGTAAAAACAAATGGATTCAATGTGAAATATTTATCACTATGTTGCCTGAAATATTTTTTGTCAATGGCTATTTGTATCATTTGTTATTAAGCATTATAGTGTTTCTTTAATGAATGAATTAAAATACTTCTATCACAAATAAAAGTGTAAAATAGTTCATTAACAGAACATGTCATGAGTCTTCATCAAGATTACTCAATAGCTTGGTACCTATACTATTTTTTTCCATTGCTAAAACTTCCTTGTCACTATTAAGCTGGACCTTTTCATCCATCTACAACAGACATTTCTTATAACATTTGCTAGAACCAATAGAACATGTGATAATGTTAGTTTTGAAGTTTTAGGGTATTTTTTTGTAATTATTAAATAACATTTCTATTCTTCAGTCTTTTCTATATTCTTATTTTATATTTGGCAATTCTCACTCAACTTCAGACATTAAATAAAATGGTGTACTAAAAAGTAAAGTTTGCGAAGTGAGTATAAGGTAAATAAACAAAAATGTTTGGTAAACTAAATAGAACTTTTGTGCTCAACTTGTTATTGCATTCCTATATGTCATATGCCCCCTCCACCTCCAGGAAATGACAAAAAAAAATTATTGCTTCAGGTGTTCTTTAATATAATTTTTTTTTAAAAATATATATATATAAATTTCTTGGTTTTAATTTAGTAATAGAAATACCATTGAAAACTTAAAACATTTCCATTAATTCTTTTATTAATTTCTTATAATATATGAGTAATACACTGAAATCTGTCCTAAAAATTCACATGGTGAAAAGAAAAATAATTCTTAAGATGAATGACTTAATAAGTATAAGTTTAAACAATTTCACTCATTAGATTATGCACTGCATTAAAGTTTTGTGATACAGATTATAGATATAACAAGTTCTTTAAATTAAAATTAGATTTCAAATAAATATGACATTCTACAATATCTGAATATTAATTATTTTGGTGGTACTTCTTAGATTCAACATATCTTTTTTTCTGAAGTATTTTACCTCTCATTGCATTTTATTCTCTGACATATACACTTATAAAAGTACACAATATTGCATCTCTTAAGAGAATCTTTAGAATAATATTTATAATGTAAACATCGGGATAGATTTCACTATAAAATATCTTTTTAGAAAAATTATTTCACTTCACATACCCAATTCCATAAAAAAAGTCATTCTTACAATTATAATTTGAATATTATTTGATTAAGAAAGATTTAATAAAAACATTCTGAATATTGTAGTTTTATAATCTTGGTTTTATATTTTCCGATTATTGGAGCATATTCTTAATTAAAATTGTGCTGGTTGTTTACAGCTGGTAGAGAAACTTGGCTTCATTTCCATACAATAAATTAAACAGAACATATCCATTTCACTTTCCACCCATAAAGCTTCCAAAAAATTTAAACCTGATTCACCTTCTCAAACAAGTAATCATCAAATCTAAAAATAATAATAATAAAACCAGATCTTATTTTTACTTTTAATTGGTCCAAATTAAAACTCTACCATAAAATCTGTAATACATTTTGATGTCTGATTCATAGCTATAAACTATTCCAAAGAAGATTGACTTTCTTTTGAATGATATCATTTTACACTACAAATACTAATACTTATTATCATAACATCATGTAGATTTGTAACATTAATAAAGATTAGAGGGCAATAAACTAATTTCAAACAGTATCGCAAACAGTTTTGATTAACTGATTTAAATACTTTGACCAAATCAATAAAATACATATATAATAACAATAAAAATAATAAATATAATCATGATTTTCTAAATAACATAAAAATATAGTGATTGATAAGAGTAATGTTATTGTTTCATTAGATGTGAAAGAAATGTATGGTTATATTGATAAAGTGGATTCCATAAAAATTATGAAACATGCATTAAAAAGCAAAGGAGTTTGTAAATACATTATAAAATTTGTTATTGATTCTTTAAAATTTTTTGAAGATAACATTGTTGCTTCTTTTGAAGGTGGATATTATAAAATGTCTAAAGGTTAGCCTGCCTATAAGTTGATCAGTTGTTGCACAAGTTTGCAATTTTGTTTTGTCTACATATGAGAATAAAATTAATTTTAGATATGTTTACTTTTAATGATATTAAATTTGCAAAAGGTATGTGGATAATGTTTTTGTTTGTGGACATACCAATATTCTTGTAGAGAAATTAAATAATTTGAAAGGTTTGAAATGAACTATTGAAAAAAAAAATATGGCTAAAGTATTAAGTATTTGAATGTATTTATTATAAGAGATAATAGTATGTTAAGTTATAAATTAGAAATCAAACCATTGCAAAATAGAGAATAAATACATGTAAATCAAAAATACAAATTATGCATACAATGGCAAGTTTTTAAATCTTTTTTTGTTTCATAATGAATAAAATATTACCAAAGTAATAAATTAAAAAAAACAACAACATTGAAATATTGCAAAAGAATTGCTTCAATTTGGTTATAAGATTGAATAAATTAATAATACTTTATGTCAATTTAATAAAAAGTATAATAATTTAAAGGAGTTGAAGATTGACAATAAAAAATGGATATCTATTCTGTATATTTCAAATGCTCAAGGAATTTTTTTTTAAGGATATATATATACGTATGTGTTTAATGCTTCATTTTGTGTTACAAATAATGTTAATAAGTAAGTGAATAATTGTAAAAGTGTCATACCTGTCAAGAAAAAAAGTAATGTTGTTTATCATATTTTTTTGTGAATGTAGGTTATCATATATTAATGAATCGGGTGCAGTATAGAGAAAAATTAAAGAAATATCAATTGTTATACAGGCATATAAAAAATAAAATTAATAATGATTTAATGACTGTTTCAGTTTTGTTGGATCATGGAAGGACACCAATATAAATTTAAGTCTTATCTTGAAAATGGTAAGATTCTTCATGAAGAGAGAAACCATAATAAAAGAAAAATTAAGGAGGCAATTTTCACAAATAGAAATAGAATGAATATAATTAATAGATATGTCACTAGTGTTGACATTTGAGATCCTGGGATTTCAGTTGATGATGTTTGCTTCTGTTATGTTTTTTGAATGTAATGACAATTGAAGAGCATTAAATAATTAATCAGAAGTTCTTCTAAGGATTAAAAGATTGTTTTCCTTGCCTGACAATAAAAAACTATGGCATTTTTGAGTCACTAAAACAGCACTCTGTAACAATAAAATCCTTTAAAATATATTTTCTGCAATGAATGACAATAATATATTCTACCCCATTTACTTTTCTAAATTGAAGCAATGGAAGTATCCTTAAGATCAGATGATAATGAATTCCTACTGTTTTGAGATGAATACGCCACCAAATTCTCAATATTCCATTAGGAACTGACCACTTTTATACTTTTGATATTACCTAAGACTTCTTTATTTTCATCAAGCAGGATATTTACATAAATCCATAGACTCAATATATCATTAAAAATAGTCATAGTGATTTTTTTGAATCATTATTCAAAAGATGATCAAAGTATTCCATTATAAAACCATTGTAATGCATTTTTGGTTCCATATATTATTTTCAAAACAGAAATGGAAAAAAATATATAATAGAGATCAAAAGTCTATATATTTTTTTTGCTATTTTAATTTATCAGTCATTCATTTCTATATCATCCTGTCTACTATTATATTTAAATCTATAATTTGTTATTGAACTTCCATACTACTTTTATAATTCAAGTAAAATAAATGCACATTACTTTTTAATTAAGTCATTTAAAAAAAACAAGATTACTTATTATAAACAATCAAAAAATAAATACAAGAAAAAGATCATACATTGTAAGTTCACATGCCTACATTACACAGTACATTAAAATACATTTATCATATAAATTTCATAAAATAAGATAAATAGCACAAAGAATAAAACACTTTTGCATACATACATATAAAATTTCCAAATCAATTACCTTTTTTTTCATTAAAAAAACAGCTAAATAAATCAATTACCTTTTTTTTTAAAAAAAAAAAAACTAAATAGATTTAACTTGTTTTTGAATATAAGGATTGCTGGAAAAATATGTATTACTATATTTAAATTTAAATTCCAAAAACATCTTTCTATGTATAAAGTTGCTACTACAAAAATGTTGAGCATTTGCGATCGTTAATTTAATATCAAACAGTTTAATTTTCCTTAAAGATCATTAATGGAAAATGAATAGAAAATTCAAAAATAAGACAAGAAATATTAATATTATAATAATATTTATCAAGACATTGAAAGTGGAAACAAATTAAAAAATGATATATATTATTTTACATAATATTAAAAATTTAAAAGTCCTATTTTTTTTTTAAGTAGATTTGCTGCAAAATGACATTGGATAGACTATGATTGAAATATAAATTAAGTATGTTAACGAAATAAGTAAACAAATTATAAAAAAACATCAAATAGAATACATTTGATAAAACCAAATATACATTGAGATAGTAAAAAAAGATAAAGTCATTGATATTAATTTATCTTGGAATAAATAATATTGCAGAAGAACCATGCTGTTAAAAGGAAAAAAAAAGATATTCTACTAATACTGTTGGTTTAGCACTATATAACAGAGAATAAAATATCAAAAATAAATTCTCAGAGTTCCATGCTTTAGATAAGGACTGATAAAAGGGCTGCAGCTATATTAATTACATAAATCAATTTTTAATAACAAGATTTTCAATGCCTCATCCAAAAATTCCAAGAACAGGAGACAAACAAAATGAACTTGTTGTAAATCCAACATGATGATATGCACATCCAAAAACAATATAAAACATACATTTATTCCACAAGGTTTCTTATATTTATATATATATTATTAAGCTTCATCCTGCAGTATGCTAAAAGACAGATTCCTTGCAGCAAAACAAACTACTTTCTCTAAACATTTTTCCAGTTTGTTTAGTTCTTTAAATACCCATAATTATTTCCCTCTTTACAAATCATCAGTTCTTAATATTTTCCATAGACTCTTCTAATGTACCTTTTATAATTCCCTTATCTCTAAATACTTACCTAATCTAGTCACTTATCTTCATAATTTTTTCAAAAAAGTTTTTCTTAATTTAATATTTGTAATCTTAATATTTCAGCATTTATTTTTTTATTAATTTCTCACCAATTCAAGTCTCTCCAATAGTTTTTTTTTTTAATTCCTGTTTCTAATTTTAAATATCTGCCAAATAAAAATTTATTCAAAAAAATATTTAATAAATTGACTAGTTTAGCTTTATGCTTGTAATGTTTATATATATATATATATATATATATATACATCATATTCATTAGTCATTTATATATATATATATATATATATAAATGACTAATGAATATGAGTTGTCATTATATTTTGGTTTTGTAAATTATGAAAATACATTTGATTATATAAGCATTTCTTCGGTAATAAAAGCATTGACTCATTAAGGTATAGATCCAGAATATTGTCATATTCAAAAGTTTATTTATAAAAATGCCACAACAACAATTATACTAAATAATGATACTAAAAGGATTAATATTGAGCAGGTGACACAATACTTTTTATTTTCAAAACTTTTTACAGCAGTTTTGCAAAAAAGTACTTTGTAAATTAAAATGGGGAGTTAAGGAAGTGAAAGTAACTGGAGATTATTTAAGGCATCTAGATTTTGCAGATGATATATATATATATATATTTTTTGCAAATAGTGTTTTAGACCTTTAGAACATGTTGCAAGAGTTATTACATAAAAGTAAATAGGATTAACAGTAAATGTTAAAAAAGATTAAAGTAATTTTCAATGGATATTCTCAAAAGAAGAAAATAAAAATTGATAATGATGAGTTAGAAAGTTAAAAACTACTAATATCTTGGTCATATTCCTATTACAGATATCATAGACTTAGTTGAAGTGCTTTAAGTAGAAATAACTCAATATTAATAAAGGACATATACCTATGGGTTTGAAAAGAAATGTTTTTAATAAATGTCTTACCAGTTCTTACTTATGGATCTGAGATTTGGAAACTTGACATTAAGAACAATACAGTGACTTCAGACCATTCAACAAAGTATTGAGAGATGCATGTTAGGAGTAACAAGAGGAGATCAAAAATATAGGTGAGATAACAAACAGATGTTATTAGCATCATTGAAAAAAATAAGAGAATGGACTTAGGCTTGAGATATTGTTAGAAGAAATGATAATAGATGGCCAGTTAAAATCTTGAACTAGAATTCAAAAACTGCAAAACACCTAAAAAAACTCACATGTGAGATGGATGGATGAAATAGAAAGTGTCCTGGTGTGATATGGAGAAGTGATATTAGAGATTAGTGAAGATGGATTGAATCTGGAGAGACATTCATCCTGCAGTGGAGTGATACTGGTTGAAAATAATGATATATATAATATTCAAATATATGTATTTTGTCTACACGAAACATGAAGTTATTAGAAGGGACTAACTCAGACTTTCAAGGTCCCTACAGTTATCACTCCATCTTACATAACCAAAACACATGACAACACACATGGGAAAAAGATAAATGATCTTCAGTATACATATTTTGTGCTAATCCAGCACTCATCAGTTGGTCCAGATCACTATCACACATATATACAAAGAGTGCTCATATATATATATATAATGTTTTAATATATCTCAATATATCTTTCATCAAAGTATTTTCTATCAGCAATTAATTTGGCTTTGCAGAAAATATGTACATGTTTTCCTTGAAAAGACAGTTTCTCTTTAAAGAAAATAAAACAAATAGATACTACAGTTATAACAAATACATTTCATATTTATCTTTTGTAGTCCTATATAGGTTAGGACTAAAAACTTAGCAAATTTAAAAGCTATAGGTCAGTAGATTGTAATTTGACTCTGTCATTTCTAAAGTTCTAATATATGTTGGCTACCAGAGAAATATGCCACTTGGAATTTTATAACTTTTGCCTTGATTTGCAATGAACTGCTATCTTCTTAACAAAATTAACAGTAATATATATATATATATATATAATAAGCATTATTAAAAATATTTTTTTAAGTGGTGTTATATATTACACACAGACAATAATGCATATAAACATTTTTTTATATTACAATGATATATACACATACATACATATTTAACTTACCTTCCAGAAAGAGGTATATTGTAATAACCAAATACTGTGGGCCAATGTCTGTATGATAACTGTCTCCATAATTCATGGTTTAATAAATGCAATGAATTGGAAGATGGCATGCTTTCTTCTCTGTGTAATGTCCCTTCTTCCATCCTCTTGTAGTACTCAAAGCTAAAAAGTGTATTATATGTAACATCTTGAGATTCTCCATGTGAAAAACTTTTCTTGTTCTTCTCTTGACTTTTTTGATTGATTAATTTCTCATAAGGTACTGAGAAATGAGGGTTAATCCTTTCAGAATTTTCAAAGGTAAAATGTGCAACAATGCCAGATTTATATAAAATTAAAAATATCCAAATTAATGTGCACACCTTAAAAATGATTTTAATAAAAAAAGAAAGCATTAATAAAAATAAATAACAAATATGAAGTTAAATTACACACATACACATATATATTTAATAGACAATAGAAATATACTACCACTTTCTTTAATGCTAAACTTTAAATATTTTTGAAATGCTATTTAATAGCTAATAAAAATGATTCCAACATTTTTTTCTCTATAAGTACTAGTTTTTCAAAATTTAAAGAATATTGCAACAGTAGAAAATCATTTAAATTATTTTGAAAGGTGAGAAAACACCTATTTCCCATGGTCTCAATTAGAATAATTGTTCAAACATTAATGTTATTTTAAACATATTACACACACTAAAGACTCATTTCAATAGGATTATTTGAACCAATATATCACATTTGGGTTTTAGCATAGTGACTGAGCTGATGTTTATTGGATAACCTTATGTGATATTATTTAATGATATTATAGCTTTTACAATTATACTTTTTCAATTAGTTTATTGCTGAAGTTAATATTTTTAACAATATTAATGGCAAAACCACAACCAGTAATCCAAAATTAAATAAAACACATTGAGGCAATTTCCATATTATAATAACTATTAAATTATTCTATATGCTGTAAACACCAATCTCAATTCAATTACTATGGATTTTCTTTTCTTTCCTAATCTTGAGTAATTAGTGATGAGTGCGAGATCAACCCAGCTTATGCCTGCAGCTACCAATATTATTGAAGCATAGAAAATCCATCTCAAAAATGTGGACTTATTCAACATGTTACTTATGCAAGCATAAAAAGTCCTGGCATAAAAATGAAAACTTCTAATGTGTACAAAAATGATAAAGAAATGTTATGATGTAATTTTCTAATGACAATGACATTAGTTTTATTCATTTTCAATTATTCTATTATATTAATATGCCATATGATATCAATAAAATAATTTCTATTATCATTTGCAACATGGAATTTTAAAAAAAATGAAATTTAAAAAAATGGGAATTTAAAAAAATCACATGCAAAATGTTATTTATATAAATTCTCTTTTTTTTTTAGTTATTATTTTTTATATAAAACCATGAAGTCATATGCATCCTGAAAAAGTTCATATGGTTAAACTTTTTATACTACTAGTTTGTGCTACAGTTATAAAAGTATAATCAGAAAAATAACATTTTTACTTTTAAAAATGCTACTTTTATTAACTAATACAATCCTTTTAAAAGTGTGTTTACATGTTGATTATTGTCAATGTATACTTTTTCTACCATTATTTCTAATATTTTGCCAAAAACTTAATAAAAAATGACAGATTGATTTGTATTATTTTTGGCATAATAAGGTATTATAAAAACTAATAATGATTTTAATAATAAATGTTAAAACAACAATTATTAGCCAAATATATGAAATAAATAAATTACAGGCTGATATACATGATATCATAAATATTAGTAACATTTCATTTTATTGGAGTTCAAATATTAATAAACTGATAATGACAATTGATTTAATTTTTGTAAATATATATAGTGCAATTGCAATTGTCAGGCCTCTTATTAAAGTAACATTTTAAAAATGATATGAAAATGTTAAAAGAGCACTTAATTAAGTAATAATCTAAAATGAGAAACATTTTATTAAAAAACATAATCAATTATTTCCATAGTTCATGGCCTGCTTGGTTTTAAATATAAAAATAAGAGAGTTTATATATATATATTGTAAAGATTGGGAGTATCCATCTTTGCAGTCAATTATAATATCAGTATATTACGCACATTCTAATTTAGTCTGTGACTAAATTGCAATAGTGTGCATAAAATACCAAACAAAAAAGTCATCACTACATTCTTATATAGAGAGGGGAAGTTTAGGGCACCCAAGTTCAAACCCTACATGATCAAGTCCACAAAAGCCTGGGACAGAAAGAGTGGGGGAAATATTTATGCTGTTTTGTATTGATAAACAAAAATAGTATACACTTTGAATAATTTAAGTTGTCTTTAAAAGTTAAGATTAAAACACATAAAAAGCTGTCTGTGGATACAAACTATTCAGTTAATCATTTTCTGATTTTGATTATTAACTTTCTTCAAAATTGATCTATATTTAATAAATTCTGCTATTCTTTCTATAATAATAATAATAATAATTAATATCTAATAGTTTTACTAATTTAATTTCAGGAATATTAAGTTAATTTTTTTAATCATGCAGATTATTTTTTAATAGTCATGTTTTCTGAATGACTGAATATCTGAGTGTGTGCTTGTATTTTACATAAATAATCTTACAATTACACATATATTAAAATAATTTTGTTAAAATCATTTTATAATTTTTATGAAAAGCTATATTGTTTGTAAATAATTATATTATATTTTATGTAGACTAAAAGTTGACCAGTCCAGTTGACATTCTTTAATTCAGAGTTTAATTAAAAAAAAGATAAATTCAGATTTTAGATTTGAGAAAAGGGGGGACTGCTATTAAGGTGATGGAGTCCAGACCAGTCAACAATTTAATTAACAAGAAATCATATTATTTTGGGTCTTTTGCTAACCATTAATTTTAAAAAAAATTGCCAATTTTAGGAAGAAATTGTGAGTTTTAATTAGATGGTTTGATTGATGACAGACATGTGTTGTTTCTGGTAACAAATTATTGCAGATCAGAAGGTAGATTAACTTGTCTAAAAAGCTGACAATAAATCTGTTAAAGGAAAGAAATATTAAAATTGTTGGCAGAATAAACTAAATTGTGGGGAAAAAATAAAACTTGATTGCTGTCAGAAGCTAGGATTATTATACATTTTTGAAAGTTTTCTACAGCCTAATGGTATGCTAAATATATATATTTTGTCTGTGGCTCTATACAATCATCCATTAACTGATACACCTCTGAAGAGGTTAAGCCCAAAGTATTAAACATCTTATGACTGATTGCTAAAAATAAGAGAAGAAACTGATTGCTCACCTGTGTTTAAATCTAAAATGAAAATAAGTAAAATGCTGAAAAGTGTCAAACCAGGCTATTTCATTTATACCTTTGACTGAGTTTAAACACAAGCAGAATGATAAATATATAAAAAAACAGCAAATATCCTTAGTCTACTAAAATAATTATGCTGAGAAGAAACAATCCCAGTTACAAATAGTTCCTATGGAAGCCAGTTATTTCACAACCATCATTGCAGTTAAAAAAAGTGAAAGCACAAGCCAAAAAAAGAATAGGACTGTCCCAGTTAACAGCTGTAATTGGTAAATATAGTGTGGCTGCTGTAAAAGTTTAAACCTTCAACAAGATGAATTTGAAATCTTGGAAAGTGTGTGCCTAAAAAAAGTAAAAGAACTGGTAATATGAATTTTAATTATATATTTTTATATCAGTGACAATTAAGAAAACTTTTAATAACAAATTCTTTCTTTGTATTTTTCTTAATTTCTGAACCTTAATACAAAATCAATTAAAAAGAAAAGTTTTAGTAATAATAGCTATTGCTTTATTGATATGTTTTCTGAAATTATTATACATATCTACTTATTGATGTATTTTATCTTTGTGAAATGCATTATTGTATATTAATTCAAAATTGTGAAATATGTTGTTTATATGTTAAATTGTTTTTTAAATATTTTACTCATAATGGGGATTAACACATACACACATGTAGTAATATAGTTGTATCTTCCCACATGTATAGCTGTGGCACCTGAATATTGAAAGTGGTAGAAATGTAGCAGTGGGGAAGCTAGATTTGTTAAGAGAGGGAGATAGGTAATGTGAAGCTTATTTCTGTAAATGCTTTTACCTCTTTAGAATCTGACTAACCCTTTATATATATATATTATGTTTAAATTTAAAAGGTTACAAATGATGTGTATGCAAATAGTGTTTTTTTAATAAAATATGGATGCAAAAATATTACACTATGGTATAAATATTGAATGGTGTCATTAAAGGGAAAGGGGGGAGATTTTAGTATCCTTAATATTATGATTTAATAATTATCATGCTAAGTACTAAAACCAAAGATTATTTTCTATAAATTTTACTAAACGGATTAATATTTATTTTTATTTTTAAACTTTAACATGCTTGGAGGAGAACATTTTAAAACTCTAGAAAAAATAATAAACATTTTGGACTTATCAAGAAATATTGTCAAGAAAATATGTAATTATAGTTTTGATTCCTTTTATTTTATTAACCTAGTTTAAATCTAATTTTTTTTATAAGATTAGGAAAACATAAAACATTAATTTGTTGATGATATAAAATTTTATAATGGAATAATCTAATAATTTAGATAAGAATATATTTTAAAATAAAGTGTATGAATGTATATTTCTTTGTTTGCAATGATCGGTATCTAGTGGATGAAGAAGTCTACTGAATATGATGACCAGATAAAGGTTATTTTGGTAATAATAATGACTATTAATAATTTATAATGTACATTTTTGTTTTCTTTAAATCATCTATGAATCGTAAGAATGAAGTGTAAAAGTTTTTTTAATTATATGTAAAGCATTTTATACAACATTTTTTGGAAAAACATTATGAGATAGGATTGATTTGAAAATATGCATACGGCGATTTTTTTTTATATTAGTGATATAATCCAACATAATAACAAATAGTTATGTGATTCTTTCAAAATTTTCATGTTATTGGATATTCAAATATTGTCTGATTAGATTGTATATGATTAAGCATACAGAATGATGAAGTAGACAAACTTTTCTTGTGGAACAGTGAAATTGTTTAATTATCAATGAATTTTATTTATTGTTTTGTAAATGCAGATAGTTATTTATCGATGTAAGATGTGGAAAATCTTGAGAAATAATGTTGAGATAGTGGCTTGGAAGTACTTAGTGAACAGGAAACCAAGATGATGTTTTTAAGAAATAGGATATGATAAGGAATAGAAATAATATTTAGTCTTTGTGTGGACATCAGCACAGTTAACAAAGCCCTATGACTGGTACACATTTTATTTGGACAGTGTTTTATATTTCTTTAAATATTTGGTGTTCTAATAAAGCTGAAGAAATAGCTTTAACATCATTCATGTATTAGAGGTTATTAGACAGGTAAAGGTCATACCTCTTTCTTGTAATGCACTGTGCCATGATTTTTGAGATATGTTATGAGTGATACTCTAGCTTTCTTCCTTAAATCCTATACATCTGTTTTGCTATCTTTATTTCATGTAACTGCATCATTCAGTAAGATATTTTGAAAAGAAATAATAAATAATTTAGAACTTAGGTTATGCTATCGTTTTGTATAAGATTGGTTTATTTGCTTATAAGGAGCAGAATTTTATAACTTAAAATTGAAGGTCCAATGAATCCTAAGGGAAAGGAAAGAATCATAGAATATATTTTGAATTTTATTTCGGAAATGAAATATAAATTTTGGAATAGAGTATCTAAACCAAATATTTTCTTTAAAATGTTAATTATTTTTAAATTCTTTATTTTTTTAAGAGAAAATAAGTATTGCATATTTTTAAAAACAATGATATACAATAAATGTAAGGAATATGCATAGTATATATTTTGTGTTTATTGAATAACAGGAATATATTGATTATTACACTTATATCACATTAAAGTAAGGCTAAATAAGAATATATTATGATTAGTAAACATCCTGTGATAAAACACTAAAATCTAGTACTGCATTTTGGATGAATATTTTATGTAACATCTTTGACTTTGCAAGATGAAATTTTTTTTTATATTTTGAGAAATCCATAGTCATTATAAAGTTAATTTTGTTTTCTGTAGAATGTTTTCCTATGAATGTTTTAAAAATAAGATAGTTTAATAATATTAAGGATGAAATATTTTTCCAACAAAATAAGTAAATATATTTGTAATAAGTTAACCATAACGAGAAACCAAATGGTAACATTTTTTTTTTATTTTGTCTTAAGTCTAAAGAAAGATATAACTAAACTATAAATTATTTTTATATAACTTAGTAGATAAAAATGTAAGAATAAAATAAGGATATATGTTGTAAATAGTGTATATAAATTGTTTATTTTATTTGTTGTTGTTAATAAACTTTGTTAAAATTTGTTTTTCAAAATTTTTGTGTCTGGATTGTTTATTTCTCCACTTCACTGCATGAAATCACGATATTTTCATAACAATTGAAATAAATATATAATTTTGCACAAAAAGATAAATAGAGAATTATATTTAAGAATTTAAATATTTATTGGTATTCTTTTAAATAAATAATTATAATTTTACATTGTTTTATTGGTCATAAATCAGTTATCACAATAGTATACTGAATTATATGCTATCAGTTGCCACACATCCTTTGTTTATCAGATAATCATATGTTACCATGTATTTATTATATTATTACATGAAGATAAAAGATTATATAAAATTATTTTATTATGGTAATAAAAATGTAACGAAAAAAAAAGATATCCAGTAGTAGTTAAACAATGAAGAATATTATTATTATTATTATTATTTATTATTAGTTTCAGTGTAGTACATTATGACATAAAATCCCTTCTCATATTTTACTACCATATTTTTTATTAACTTAGGATAAACTTTACGAACCTGAGATTTTTATTGAATTAGATTATTATAAATAGAAGATTAAGATGTAATTATTAACTTAATCTAAGTGAGTAGAAGTTATTAAAGTCATAAGAATACTATGAGTTTGTTATTTGAAATAGTAATAAAGGGGGGGGTAGTGTTCTTATGCCATTAAGGTAGTATCCTGTGGGATATTGGCTCAATGTAATCTATCTTGTCACCTGTATTTTCACTTCAAGTCTCATGAAAATATTAAATATTTATTTAATTTAGTTTTATAAACTGAACCTTATTCGTATTTTAAATTTGAGCTAGTGAAACATTTTAATTTTAATGCTGAATATTTTATTTATTAATTATTAACTGAGCTAGAACCCATTTTATTTTATATCATATACTATTCTGAAGTGAGGATGCACAAGACCAGGTTAGAATATAAGACCAGGTTAGAATATATATATATATTGTTGGGTGTGATGTGATGGCTTAATCATGAGTATTTGGCTAAGAAGCTCATTTGCAAGTGCTAGTAGTTTGGATGTCAATGGTTGTTTCATTGTTATGTGGTTAATATTGAAGGAGAGTATGTTTATGTATGCCAGATATTGTTGTAAAAGATTAACCTTTTAACCGCTAATTATATTATTGGTTGTATGAGATAAAAATCAAATCTTTTAATTGGCCAACTCACAAACTGAAGACAAAGCCTATTGTTAAAACATATTCGCCTATAATATTAAATTCAACTCAGATACGTTTATAAAAAGTATATTACTAATTTTTCAGGTTATGAAGAGAACGAAAGTTCTTTCAAAAATAAATTGCTATTTATTTATTCTAAAATATTCAATTTCGGCAACATAAAAGCTATAATATAAACAAAAAGGTCGACTTTTACGTTATAGAAAAGTAAATATTTCTTTTAAATATTTCTTTAATATTTTTACTAAAATCTTCAATATTTTTCGAAAATAATTTTGTTTTTTTAGTTTTTTTTTTAAAAAACTAGTTTAATTTCTGAAATTATATTTTTTTAACACTTTAAATTGCATTCGAAATGAAAATCTCAGCGTTTTTCTTTATTTTCTTTGATCAGGCGGTTTCTTTGTTCTTTCCAGCCAATCAGAATGTCTTTTTCGGCTGAGAGCATGCTAAGAACCAATCACAAGTAATGTTCTTTCTTTGTTTAGGTTTAAATGCGTTTTTTTTTATTTTTTACTTGTAAAATAAATCGGAAGAGGGCACCATCTTACAGAACTTTTAAAAACCTATTCAAAACCTATCAAACAAATGTTTTAGCATAAGAACTGGCAGAGTTAGAGTGACGTCAGATGTCTACGAGGAGCCTCGTAGGAGGCGGGAAATTAAGATACATTTTTTGTATTTTATTTAACATAATATAGGTTTCTGAGAATAAGAATTCTGGTGTAATCTTTGTAGTAATACTCTTATTGTTCTTGTTAGTGGAAGTATTGATGTTTGAACTTGTTGAAAGTTTATTATTATTTGTGCTGAATGATATGAAAAAGTTGAGAGTATGATTTTTATTGTAATTAGATGGTGTAGCATTGGGGAGTAGAAACAACAATCAATGAATGAAGAGTGATGGCCATTAGAAGATGTTATTGTGTTGCTTGGTAGAAAGCCCTTGGCATTCAACAGCGGTATTGATATTCTGAGTAGCCATCGGTCTGAAAATTTTTTTGTATGTGATGTTGTGATTTGGTTGGATTTGATGTGATGGTTAGTAATAAATTGATGTTCACAATTATGGTATAAATCTTATTTTTCAGTACAGGCATGTATATGAAAGTTAAATTGTTATAAATTTTGTGTTGGAAGGTTATTATTACTAGGTTTGAATATATGAATATTATTTTAAATCATTAGAAAGAGGAAGTTCATAGAAATGATGAATCTAGTGCCTGCAAAGAAGGTTGAGGAGTCTCTGGAGCATGCAACAAAACCTTCTTTGTTTAGGTGTTTTGCTGGATCTGTTTGAGATCCAGCATAAATTTTGGTTTCTAGTAGTCTGAGTATGGGTGGCTGTGTGCTTTTTATCCATTGTTTCAATTTGTTGATTTTCAAGATGGAGTTTAAACCCATTACAATAATTGCTGCTATTTTAACTTTCATAAGGATTATATGAGATAGATTTGGTCATGGTTGTGATCCATTCCATTGTTGTTTGTTCTTGCACATCTTCATAGTTTGGTTCCATCTTTTCATCAGTTGTATCATTTGAGTAGTATATTTGTTCATTATTCTCTCCTGGATCAAACCATTTTGTCTTCACCTTCTTTGCTTTTTGTTTTTCTTTGGTGGTCATCCTGGTTGTCTTTTTGCCTTGGGCATTGTTTGCATTATGTGAAGTAGACATGGTTTAATTGCTTATGTTATATTGGTTGATGTGTTGTTGTTTTTTTCTTGGTGTGTGGTCTGGCTGCATTTGGATATTTTTGTTGGTGACGTGGCTGGTATTTGTTTTTTCTTTGTTTGCATTTGTTTTTCTGGCACTCTCACTGATTTTATTCATTTTTTTTGATGGGTGATTTGTTGCCATTTTTTCTATGTCCACATTGAATGTTTGATTCTTGCTTATCTTCTTGATTGATAGGTCTAAAAATTCATGTTTCTATTTATGTTTTATTCATAGTGTCTTCTAGTCACTGTTGTTCTGTGTTTTTTTTTGTTTGGGTTTGTCTCATCATTAGCTTGGAGCATTTTTATTGCTTGTTTCTCCTTTTGCATTATTTTATGTTGGTTTGTATTAGTTTGACTTTGTGTGACCTGGATTGTATTACAATTTATCACCAGATGTCCATGGTTTCCACATGAATACACTGTGGCTTTAGTCCTCTTATGATGAGTGAAAGTATTGCATCCTGGTCAATAATTTGTGTTGAGATGTTTTCAGGGTTTATACTACCACCTAATTTTATTTTAAATTCTAAGCCATTGCTGCATACTGGCATGGGTTTTTGATATATTGCTTTACTGAATGGCTGTATCATATTCTTAAATTCCTGCATGCTATACCCAAGGTAAGCATTTTAATAATGCCTGTGACATAGTTTTATAAGTTCTTGTCTACTGTTATCAAGGTATAATTTCCCAGTGTTTTGATCTGCATTGGAATCTGGCTCTTCGATATTTGACAAAGAATTCTATCACCAGATATCATGAGTTAGGGGGTCTTCAATGCTTAATATTGTGTCCCACATTCTTTTGCAGTTATTGTCTCATCGTCTCATATAGTAATTATCTAGAGAATTTATATAGCATCAGTTTTTTGTCAGTTGGTGATATTATGATTGATTTTTCACAAAAAAAATTTTTTTAAAGTATTAAACAATTTTTTGGGAATTGTATTGTTAAAGCTCATATGAATCACTTTCAATTCCTCTTGAGTCCAAATTACTGATGGGGGTTCTAGGTTGTTCTCATTTCTAAATATTAGTGCAACAATAACTTTTTGATTTGCTCTTCTGAATCTAGTTGTCTGGGCTATGTTTGAGTCATTTTCTGGGTTGTTTATTTGTCAATTTGGCTTTGAAGTATTTGCATAGGTTTTTTGCAGGGATGTTTATTTTTGCTTTATTGTAAGTTATTTTGGTGCTATTCAGCTCATCGCTTTTTTGCGTCAACACCATGTTTTTTATCTCTGGTTCAAAAATGTCTTCTTTTGTAAATCAAGTTATTTATATTATGAAAGAAACTTCACTTTTCTTACTTGTGATTGTTATCCTCTTGCTGTCTGTTACTTTTATTATAAAGTTGGTATATTTTTTAATATTCTTTTACTGTTTGCAATCAGAGCTATATATGATGTCTTACTTCTGTTGATGCAGCAGGACCGCATATTATTGCTATCAATGCATCTTATTTATTCTTAAAGAGTAAATGGTCTACATTCAGATACAAATGTAGCTTCATAAACATCTTATTACCAAGAGTTATAAACAGGAATATCATAGAAATCAAGTAAAAAACCTATACAATAAAAATAGATAGTATGCTTTGTTAATTTATTGTTATTACCAATGTTAAAAAAAAGAATACAGATCATAAATAAAGATATAGCACTTGTTTTACTTAAAAAAATAAAAATAAATCAAAAGACTGGACCAAGCTGGAAGAGAGGAGTAAATAGTCATTTTAAAAATACATTTCAGTTTTGCAACCAATTGTCCATTCAATTTTCTCTTTTGATTCATAGTTTACAAGAAAATAAGTTATTCTTATCATTTCAGATTTAATAATATATAAAAAAGGAAACTATTTAATAAATCTATATTCTGAAAAATATATATACTGTATATATAATTTTTAATTTTAAATGAATGTCCCTAGTAATGAATATTAATCACAAAAAAATCAACAAAACAACATTGGTTTAATATGACAGTACTACACATGAGTGACGGTTGATTACCATTTGTTTAGAAAAAAAGAATGTTAATACATAGTACAGGCTTAACACCTGCAATTATATATGTAATATATGCGGGATTCGAACTCAGACTTTCACATGACCCACAACTATCAGTGTCATCTTATATTATTGACCCACCTGATCACACTCATGTTGAAAAGATAAATAATCACCCTATACATATTTCGTACTAGACCAGCACTCACCAGTTGTCCAGATTACCATCTCCACACATATATACAACCAGTACTCTGCTTTATATTAAGATAGCCTATCTTCATACTTTAATGGAAGGCTGAAGAGTTGTAGGTTGGAGTAGTCTTAATATAAAGCTGAGTCCTGATTGTATATATGTGTGGAGATGGTAATCTGGACCAACTGATGAGTGCTGGTTTAGCATGAAATATGAATATTGGTGATTATTTATCTTTTCAACATGTGGATGATCATTGGGTCAGCAATATAACATGGCACTGAGAGTTGTGGGTCATGTGAATGTCTGAGTTCGAATCCAGAAGAAAGAATGTTGTAAATGAAAAAAAAAAACATATTAAAATATTGAAATAATTATATGTTAAAACAAAATGTTTCATTCAGCACCTTCATTGATCTATAATTATTTATATGTGTTCTAACAGTTTATTTATTAACATTTGCTTCTGAAATACATATATATATTCATATAATTATTTATATGTGTTCTAACAGTTTATTTATTAACATTTGCTTCTGAATATAAAATCAAATTAACTCACCATCAAAAATCTTTGTACCATACGAGTTCTAGCCCAGAAATAAAGAACTCGGAGTCGTTTAGGTAATAAACTAGGTATTTCATTTGGATCTTCACTACTAGATGAATATTGGCTATTTGTTGGAGATGTTGATGGAGAAAGAGTCTGAAGTTTTGGAGAAGATGCAGACCTGCTTAAACGACTTTGAAAAGAAGAACTCCATGATAAAACGGGGCAACGAATAAGTGGATTATAATTTACATACGTTGCTTGATTTCGACTGATGTCTTGTTGAACACTTTGTTTATGAAGATCAGAAAGCTAAAAAAAACAAGATCAGTCATATATATATGTGTCTCAGAAACGAAAGAAAAAAACCCCATCATGTTATATTTTTTCATAGAAATATAAATCCAACAGTTCACAAATATTATTTATTTTTGCTCAGAGAGTAAAAAAAAGTTTTATAAAAGATCAATTACAAATTTGCTTTTTCAATAACGAATTAAGGTGTCATCACAAAGAAAATTACAAATCTATAACAAATTCAAGTATCACTATAAAGAAAGTTCATGAAATGTACTTATAATTAATTCAATATATACATTTTGATAAGCAAACATTTTTTAAATGATAAATATTTTGTCACGGTTTTGTCTATGTGTTGGTCTGAAAAAACTTGTTTTATTAAAAATAACCTGATTTTGTGGATACTATTATCAAATATATTTATTGTATACTTTTCATATATCAAAATCATTAATGAATTTTTGAATAATAAAATAATATAGCCAAAGAGTTTTAACTCTAGATCTTAAATTATAATACGATTGTTAAAACTTTGTTTTCTTTTGATAACTTTTTAACATATATAATTAAATAAAATTTAAAAATAAAAAATGGCACATTAATATTATTTTGCAATCATAGGTATGACTTTATTAACATGGGAAAATGTTGGCAGATTTCTTATTACAATTTTGAAATATATAAATATATTATTCAAACATTTATTTTCTTTCAAATATGCTTTTTTAATGATTAGTTCATTGTAAAAATGAACTACAAAATTACACAATTAAAATAAATTATGAGCATAATTATAATTAAATAATTTTATTATATTATATACAGATAAATATGATGTATGTTTTTACTGCTAATCACACTGTATAATATAAAACACAGATGATTTGGTTATCAATCATGTTTTGTTTGTTATTACATATTCATTATCAGAAGATAATTTTGGTATTCTAGTTATGTTATTAGGAAAATGAATGAAAATAATAAATTGATAAGTTTAAGATGTAATTATATTTCTACCACTGCAATTAATCCAATAGATCTTCCTTAATAATATTTTACAAAAAAAGATTAAGAATAGTTTATTTATTAACTCTAAAAAGATGGTAATTATTTTAAGATATTGGTTTGTTGATTAATTAATATATATTAAGGCTATAACCTTAAGACTATGTGCCTAGATGCAACTGTAGGGATCTCTACAAATCTTAGCACACAAGACTAACAACTTTAAAAGACAAAAGCAGCCACTCCTATCTTGGTCCTGCTTTTTAATTATATAGGCAAATCTAAAGCATTTTGATTTGATAGCATGAAGCTATTAACTACTTTACTGATTAAGTCCACCATTTCTATACAAGCTAACATACACAAAATCTTTCAATTTACAATGAGTCATTGTGAAGCTCTTATAATTAGAAATCTTTTAAGACAATTTAAAATTGTAATTAATAATTTGTTAAGTGCATACCTATTACCTAAGTAATATATATTGAGGCTATAACCTTAATATTATGCACATAAATGCAACAGTAAGAACCTCTACAAATCTTAACATAAGATTAATGACTTTAAAAGACAAAAGAGGCCACACTTACCTTCGACCTACAAATCTTAACACAAGACTAATGACTTTAAAAGACAAGTGGCCACACTTATCTTTGACCAAGGTCAAAGATAAGTGTGACCACTATTGTCTTTTAAATTTGTCAATCTTGTGTTTAGATTTGTAAAGGTTCCTACTGTCGCATCTAGGCGCATAGTCTTAAGATTATAGCCTTAATATATATTACTTAAGTAATGAGTATGCGCTGAACAAATTATTAATTACAACTTTAAATTGTCTTAAAAGATTTCTAATTATAAGAGCTTCACAATGACTTGCTGTAAATCAAAAGATTTTGTGTATGTTAGCTTGTATAAAAATTATGGATTTAATCAGTGAAGTAGTCAACAGCTTCACACTCTCAAATCAAAATGCTTTACATTCGCCTATATAATTAAAAGGTAGGTTGAAGATAAGAGTGGCAGCTCTTATCTTTTAAAGTCATTAATCTGTCCCTACTGTCACATCGAGGCACACAAACTTAAGATTATAGTCTAAACATATATCACTTAGGTAATGAGTATGCGCTTAACAAATTATTAATTACAACTTTGTTGATTAATGATATACCACAGTGATAATTTTAGTCATTTGATTGAAAATGCAATCTTCACCATAACATTAAATACAACATAATAAAGATAAAATATTATAGGCCAATAAGATAAAATATTATAGGCCCAATAAAGCTAATATACCCTAAATAACAATAAAGCTGAGATAATATAAACATTATTATAATATAAAAGTTAAAATTGAAGAATTTAAACTCTCTTAAAGTTATTAAATTTAATTTTATTCATAATTGTAAATTATGGTATGTATGTTTTAAAATAGACGTTTGTTTTATTAATTCTAAATTACTTTACAAAAAGTTTTTGATTAAAATAATGCGCAATAGTACATATTGACCATTAATAATAATAGTTTGTCTTAAGAATAAAATTCAGCATTTTTTAAAATTATTTCATTCAAACAGGATCCTAGAGAAAATAAAAAATTTACGAGAGTTTTTTTTCCTAATAAAAAAAAAAGATTAGATAATATAATATTTTGTTTTCAAGCATTTGTTTAATAATAACACTGAAACGATGTAAGGGCATATATATATATATTAAATAACTAATTAATTTAGGCACATGTACACATGCATATACCTTTTATGCACACATATATAAATTTGAATATTACATATATTTTGGAACGAATACAGACATCAAACTTAATTTATTACACACACATATATACAAAATTCAAAACTGCCTAACACTATACTAGTAATAAATGAAATACAAAACCCTAAAACAATACAATACTAGATGAAAATCCAAATTTTATCAAAATCCTTACAGGACCATGATTTCATCTACTAAATCAGTGGTTCTCAATCTGTGGGACACGACCTTTTGAGGGTCAAACAATCCTTTCACATGGTCACCTAAGATCATTGTAAAATACATTTTTGATTCATAACAGTAGCAAAATTAAAGGTTGAGGTCACCACAACATAAGGAACTGTATTAAAAGGTCATGGCATTAGAAATGTTGAGAGCCACTGTACTAAATGAATAGATCTTCTCAAGTGAAAATCAAACTAAAAAAACACCATATATATATATAGAAAACAAACAAAACGTCCCATTTTGATATAAAGGGAAGTTGGTTTTGTAATGAATTATGGGGAGTTTTGTTTGTTTTGCATATATATGTTGTTTCTTTAGTTTGATTTTCACTTGAGAAGATCTATTTGTTTAGTAGATGAAACCATGGTAGCGTAAGAATTTTGGTAAAATTTGGATTTTTATCTAGGATCATTTTATGGTTTTCTATTTTATATATATAAATGGCCAATTTCTGTTAAAAACTAATATTTCAAAATATAATTATTAATATTATACTGACATTTCTGAAGATTAAATAGGAAATAATTTATCAAGATAACATTTCTATATAACATAAAAATATAATTGTTAGCATTGCTTATACCCTGATAGTATTTATCATTTTATTTAAAGATTCCTGTTCATGAATTATCTATGTTTCATTTGTTTTTTCTATTAAATGAACAAAAAAATAATAATATAGCCTTTATCAAAAATTCCAAAAACAAAACCTAAAAGTAATATCACAGTTTACAAAATACTGCTTTAAAGCTACACTTTATTTACAATGTGAAATACCACATGTATGTATACAATGAGCCACCTTTTTGCTATGATACTGAAATACTGAATTTACTGCATTTAGCTTTCAAAACACCATATGAGATGTAATTGGAAGGAATACCATAAAAAAGTTATTATTTTTTAAATATATATTTATATATTATGACAAATTTAGATTAAATATTACTTCATTTTGAAAATTATATCTTTGCTTTTAAAAAATAAACTGCTTCTTAAACCTAAATCTTTGGCCTTGAAACATTTTTTTTTTAATTCCAAAATAAATGTTCATGTAAACTTAATGCAATTCTTATATAAAAACTTTTATTTTAAAATGTTTGTAATAACGTTTTTAGACAGGAAATAAATTTCATAATATATTGTAATGGTATGGAATTACAGGCAGCAAGGATATTGTGAATTATTATCATTAAAAGCACCATGATGTTTATTTAAAATATAAAATAGATAAAAAATCAGCAATTGATGATATTATATAAAATTATATATAAATGATAGACATATCACCATCAGAAATTATCACTAATATTCAGACAGTTAACCTTTGTGATTAGATTTTAAAAAAAAAATACAAAATCTTAAGGTAATAATCATTTAGCCATTGCCAAACTTAGAACTTAAAATTACAAAAACAATCACAAATATTTCAGCTGTATGCACATGTATAATTTCTAAAATAATTATAAAATGAAATACATCACAATTCTGGAATCTTTATAACAATATTAATCATCATCAATACTCTTGGCCACCTGATATTATGAATATATGGACTATCAATAAACAAATTATAAAATCTATAAAGTGATTGGATTTTAAAGATGACTTTAATGAATTTAGCACCATCTAAATAATTCTACAGATAACTAAATACATGTCTATATAACACAAGAATATATATATATATATATATATATATATATATATATATATATATATATATATATATATATATATATATATATACCCCCCCCCCCCCCCACCGTATATATATATATATATACTGTTACGCCTAAATTAGCTTTGAAATTGCAAGGAGCTTGATCAATGTGAATAAGAAAAACTATACTACTTAAACAATTCTATCTTGAAAAAACTTTCTGAAATGACTTTAAAATAATAAATGATATTTTTTTTAAACTAGAAATTAATAAAATTAAAGATCTGGTAAATGATCTATAATGTTCATAAATTATTCTGATTTCAAATATTGTCAAATATCTAAAAAACATTTCAATATATTAAAAAAAAAACCAGCAATAAAATTTATTCATATATAAAAAAGTAATCATGTTTATATGGTAATACAAATTATTTCAATCATTAATAAACTAATTAATATTATTTTAGGTTAACAATATGCATATAATGAAATAGTAGACATATACACAATACATGTAAACACGCAGGCTTGTTCTACTATAAAAATAAAATATTTCAGTTATTCATTTTAATTATTTTTACCTTCTAAATCAAGTTATTATTTCTTTTAAATTATAATTAAAAAAAAATACAATAAAGAAACATTATTATCTTTGAAAGACCTGACAGTTTTATTTTTTCTTTTAAGTTTTTTATTCTCTCCTACAAACTTTAAGCATGTTGATTGAATAGTTGATTTTTCTTAATTTTATATGTTTGTAAGAAAGTATCATATATAAAACAGTATTCATATATAAAAGATATTATACTTCCTTTATCTGTGTTCACATACACATATAAAGCAATGCAAGAAAAAAATATAACACTGGATTCTCAAAATCAGTGGGCAGATCTCTTATATAGTTTAACAATATGACATATCCTGGAAAGAGCATCCATAATATAAGTGATGGTAGTCATCATTCCCTATGAGTTCATGAACTGCAGTATAACAATTAGTCTACGTCTCACATACAGACTTTGAAATATCACAGAAAAGACATCCTGTTATTTCTGGGGAAGTTCAAAATGGGCCAACTGAAAATAGCAACAACCCTTCCTTTTTGAAGCTTTGGACTTGCTATATTCTCTCTAAGTATAAATCAATTAATCTGAATCAATTCTTTATTATATACAGCAGAATTAAAAAAAAATACAATAAATTATTTTCATCTTAATTAATAAAAATAATTTAATTATAATTGTCCTGTTTTTCAATTTATACCATCAATACCAAATAAGTTAAAAGAAATTCTTAATCTTTAAATAAATAAAAAGCAATATATAGAATTAACTACAATTGATGTACATTATAAAGAAAAAAGCTACAACTTTGTTTTACGGCTAAATTCAGAAATAAATTAACTAAAATATTTGTATTAAATAGATACTTTTTTAATATTTGATTTCAAATAAAATAGTATTTCATAAAATATTACTACTCAATCAATATTTTGAGTCATTTTAAACTTTATTTTAAACGGATACATATGTAAATTTTGTCTGGTGTTCATTACTACTTTTTCATTTCAAGCTTTGAATGTATGTATTTATGCATACATACTACAATAAATACTATGAAATCAATCCATCTGAATATAATATAATAATAACAAAGCAATACAAATATATGAAACTAGGGACAATATTGTTCAATATGATTATTATATAACATTCTGAAAATTCCCTTATCATATAAACTGTATGACACCTTCACTAACAACATCTGGACATTTTAATAATCCATTACTTTAAAAAGTTGTAATATTAGTATCAATATGTAATGAATTCTCTGTTGCAAAGATTGGATGGAATGTACGAAAATCAATCAGCAACTGACTAGCCTGGTATATAATATTCTTTATTTCAGTTTGGCTAAGAAAAAAAAATAGAAGTCTGTACTCGGCAATGGATGTTTCCTCTTTTGCCAATTTATATACATCACTTCCTTACTTATAGTCATTTTTCAGTAAAGTATGCAGATCATATTGTTGTCAAAATATATATATAAACTCTTAATTAATCGGTAAATTATAAACAAATCCAAACAACATTCGTCTCTTTGATATACAACTCAATTTAATATCATCAGATCGATTTTTGTTCTAATATGAATTTTCTAAAGATATTTTTTAAATATATCATGTGACAAAAATGTTCTACACCTTTATACACTCTGTAGTCGTCATCACTAGAAATAAATTTGTAAAAAAAAATTTTTTTTCTTTTTGATTTGATATATATTTATATCAATTATACATGCTCTTATTCATTTCTTTACTACTTTATAACAACTATCAAATAATCAAAGAGACAATTAATTCATATCTTATACTATCAATATATATATATATATATCACAGTTTCCAATTATTTAGTAATGAACATTTTTCTCCCAAATTTATAGAACCGTCAACCAAATTATACATTTATCTATGTTTTCCTGTATATATAATGTTTCATATTTTCTTTTTTTTATTCTTCTATTTTTTACTGTACATTAAATTTTTTTCACAGTTTATTATATATCCTATTTTTAATTAATGATTACACGGTCGGACTTAGTATCTTTCCTTTTTATTGCTCTATTATATTCTTTAGCTCTTTTAATTGCAATTTTTTTTCAGATTGACCAAAGTGCAAGTGAAAGAACTAAAGAGCAATAAAAAGTAAATATACTGAGTTCGGACAGTATAATCATTATTTAGAATCATGATGTAAAAAATTGTGAGAAAATTATAGAGGTAATAAAGTATAATAAACATTTTAAAGAACGAAAATATTATGTAACATTATATATACAAGAAAACATAGATAAATTTAATAATTTGGTCTACGATTCTATAAAATTAAGATTATAAAAAAAGGTCACTGTTAGATAATTGGAAGCTGTAATATAAATCATCATCATCATCATCATCAACCATTATCAATCCACTTCAGGATGAAGATCTGTCCAAGTTTAATCCATCTTCTCCGATCTTTAGCTTCTCTTCTCCACAACACCCCTGCACATTTTCTTATTTCATCCATCCATCTCACATGTGGTCTTTTTCTGGGTCTTTTACAATCTTTTGGAATCCAGTTTAAAATTTCAAATGTCCATCTATTATCATCTCTTCTAGCAATATGTCCAGCCCAACTCCATTTCAATCTTTTAATTTTTTCAATAAAGTCAGTAACACCTGTTTGTTGTCTTAACCATACATTGCGTTTTCGATCTCTTCTTGTTACTCCCAACATACATCTCTCCATACTCCTTTGAGTGGTCTGAAGTCTCTGTATTGCTCTTCTATTAAGTGTCCAAGTCTCAGATCCATAAGTAAGAACTGGTAAAACACATTTGTTAAAAACCATCCTTTCCAAACACATAGGCATATTTCCTTTTAGTATCAAGTTATTTCTACCAAAAGGACTCCAACCAAGTTTAATTCTATGATTAATTTCCTCCATTATGTTTCCATCTGTATTAATAATCTGACCAAGGTATTTGTAACTGTTAACTTCTTCTAATTCTTCCTAATCAATCTTTATTTTCATATTTTGAGCAAATCGATTAAACATTACTTTAGTCTTTTTAACATTTATCTTTAGTCCTACTTTTCTACTTTCATCTGCTAACTCCTGCAACATTTCCTGCAGCTCTGAAGCATTATTTGCAAAAACAACTACATCATCTGCAAAATCTAAATGACTTAAATACTCTCCATTTACTTTCACTCCTTTAGTTTCCCATTTTAGTCCACAAAATACTTGCAGCAGCACTGCTGTAAAGAGTTTTGGAGATATGGAGTCACCTTGTCTTACACCTTTCTCAATGTTGATTTTTCCAGTATCATTATGTGATCTAATTGTTGCTGTTGCATTTTTATAAATATTCTTGAAAATATGACAATATCCTGGATCTATACCTTGATGATCCAATGCTTTAATCACTGAAGAAATGTGTATAGAATCGAATGCCTTTTCATAATCTACAAATCCAAAACATAATGACAACTCATATTCATTTGTCCTTTCTATAACTTCTCTCAATACCTGGATATGATCTATTGTACTAAAAGCACTTTTAAATCCAGCTTGTTCTCTTGGTTGGTGGAAATCCAAAGTTCTCTGTAGCCTAGTTGTAATTATCTTGGTAAAAATTTTATATAAAACTGATAAAAGGCTGATAGGTCTGTAATTTCTAATATCTTCTTTATCACCTTTTTAAAATATTAATATTATTACTGCATTCTTCCAATCTTCCGGTACATCTTTATCATTTAGACATTTGGTATATAACTTTGCTAAAATTGTTTCTATTTCTTCACCTGCTTCTTTTAATATATCAATTATAATTCCATCATTTTCCTGGAGCCTTTCCTTTCTTCATACACTTAATTGCATGTCTCACTTCTTCATTTAAAATTCTGGGCAATTCAGAAGATGTAATAGATATAGGAGGTACTTGTTCTCTATTACTATATAATTCTTGATAAAAATCTTCTCGATGATGTCATCTCTCTTTTTAGTAACAATTCCCTCTTTTTTCCTTATTGCAGATATAAATTTCCTACCAATACCAAAATGTTGTTTAACATTTTTGAGACTTTTATTTTCTTTTACAGCTTTCCTTGCTATTTCACAGTTATACTTTCTTATATCATTTTCAACTCTTTTCCGTACCATTTTACAAAATTCGAGATATTCAATTCTTTTTAATACATCATTTTTGTATATCTTCATATTCCTTCTTTTCTTCATAAATTCTCTACTCTCAGTAAAAATTTTATTAGTCAATTGCTGCTTTTTCATACCAGCTATCTTTGTTGCAGTTTTTAAAAGTGTATCAGTTATTGTCATATTAATTTCATTCAAATCTGAATCATGTTCAAAATCTCCTAACACTTGAAACCTATTTGTAAGTTCTAATTTAAATTCATTAGAATGTTTCTGAAGATTAGGAATATCAACTGTAAATATTGTTTTTCTTAATAATTTTTGTCTCTCTAGTTTTACATTAACACGTAACTTACACCTTACTAATCGATGATCACTTCCTGTGTTAAATTTATTAAGAACATTACCATCTTGAAATATGTATTTTCTGTTAGTCAAAATATAATCCAATTCTGCTATACCTTCATTTGGATGCTTCCATATCCATTTCCTTTTAACATTTTTCTCAAAAAATGAATTCATAATATAAAGTTTTTTCTTTTTCTGCAAACTCCACAAGTCTATGTCCTCTCTCATTTCTATTACCATAACCAAAATTGCCTACAGCAATTTCATCTTTCATTTGTCTACCAATTCTAGCATTAAAGTCTCCCATAACAATTTTAAAATGTTGTTTACTCTGATCAAAAGCCTTTTGTACATCCATATAAAAATCTTCTACTATTTCATCACTATGAGAACTTGTTGGGGCATAAACCTGAATTATCTGCATTTGGTATCTGCTATTAAGTTGTATAACTAATCTTGCCACTCTGTCCGATACACCATCAATCTCCACAATATTGTTCTTCCACTTTTTATTTATAATGAATCCTACTCCACTTGTATTTCCAATATGTGTGCCTTTATAATAGAGTATATGTCCACTTTTTAAATCAATTGTTTCTTCTCCTTTTCTTCTAACTTCACAAAGTCCAATAATGTCCCATTTAATATAAGACAGTTCTTCTTCTAATTCTTGAAATCTTCCTTCACTTGAAAGTGATCTGCAGTTGTAAGTACCTAAATAAAAAGTTGTCATCAAATGGCATTGTTTGCTTGTTTATATAATCGAAGTATATATATATGTAAATTATTTTTTCATGAGTTTATTTCTAGTGATGACCACTAAAGAGTGTATAAAGCTGTAGAACATTCCTTGTCACATGAGAAATTTTAAAAATAGTATCTTGAAAAAATTCATATTAGAATAAAAATTCGATTTGACGATATTAAATAAAGTTGTATATCAAAAAATTGTCTATTATTTAAATTTATTTATAATTTATCGATTGACTAAGAAAATATATATATATATTAATTATTGACTAAGAAAATATATATATATATTAATTAATACAGTATAACAATATGTAATCACTGGAATAATAAACTTGTGGTAATTTTATAATGCACTACCTTCTATTATCAGACTTGTTTTGCAAGCACAAAGTAAATCCAATTTACATTTATTTGTTTTTTTGTTGTTGTTGTTATTGTTTTTTTGCAGGTTCTTAAAAAAAAGTAGCAAACCTGATATATAACATTAATTACTTCAAATGTTAAATGATACTCAGATGTTAACAAAACTTTATTATATGGCTAATTATTTTAGTTTAAATTGCAGATTTATATTCTATTCATTTTAATACACTTCCAAATAAAATAAAACAAATGTCAATTTGTAAACAATAATTAATATAGTATTGGTAATATCAATCCATTGTCATTTACTATCAGATTTGTTTGCCAAAGCAAAATGAATACATTTACTTTCTCAGTTCTTATAAAGATGGAAAATATACAATATTAATTAGAACAAAAGTCAAATCCTACTCAAATGATAGCAAAGTCTTGTTCAATAGTGTTAAGAATTCTTATAACAAATATGAAAAAATATGTAAACAGATTAAATTTTACATCTACAAAACAAATCTGACAAAAGAGGATAGTGCAATGATATAACTAATGCTTAAAAAATTTATAACTTCCATGATTATATATACATATAAAACCCAGAAAGTTATATCCTTTTGAGAGCAAAAAGCATTTAGTTTCCTGTTTTCATCGAGCACTGGCTATTAACATCTGAGTGATTTTCCTAAAATGAAAATATAACAGACATTTTTATATTTTAAAATATTTCTACAATAACACCTGTTAAAATTTATTAATACATCTTCCTTCTCAACAGTGGAGTAAAGTTTTTAAAAATATCACTAAAATGCCTCTGATAAATCAAAAATTAATAACCTTAACTATATTCAATAATATTTATGTCATTTGTAAACTTAACTAAATTGAATTACGAATTCTATTAACTTGTATCTGAATAAAATACAAGTAGCTGTACACTATAGAGGTGCAATATATAACAATGTCAACAAAATAAAAATATTATTAACTTCACTATAATATATATTTATTAATCAAAATATAGTTTGTTTTTTATAACTATAGTTGTTAATACTTACAATCATATTTAAAAAATAAGCTTAGTTAATTTAATAAGCTTTAAAAATCACATGTTAATTACTAGGCAGATTATTAACTCATATGAATGTCATACCTACAATCTATAGATCAAATTCAGGCCAAATTCAATTTTTTTAAAAAGACTTAGGACTTTTTTATCAGAAATTTTCCTAACAATCAATCCAGCTAATCATTCAATTTTGGTCAGTAAATGGCTAATAAATTATTCTCATCTAGAATAAAACAACATTGAAAAAACACTAAAATCATCACTAGGGGCTTATAGTGAAATATTTTTTTTTTAAATCTTGTTTTAGTTTTATTAAATTATATATATTAATTATGGTGTATTAACACATAGACACACACACCCATATATATATATATAATAGATATATTTATTTTAAATAAAAGAAATATTTTTAAATTATTTATATATTTGTCTATTTTTCTGGAAAAAAAAGTTTTATTTTCTCAAAAGTATACATAAAGAACAATCTGTAATTACATTCATATCGGGCTTTCAAGCCAATTGTGCAAACGCTTTGCGAGTGTTAAATAATAAATGAATACCCTCTGGCCAATACAAGATATAGAATTTAAGCAGGAATAAAAAGAATCCTCTTATTCCTACGACTCAAATATTTATATATGAGCAAATCTGAAGTACTGGCACAGAAGGTGTGACAATATAACAGTCACTTTAAATTACTATATACAATGTCTGAATGAATGATGCAGATGAAATTTTCTAGAATTTACTAAGCGTCATTCCAACTGAAACTTAATCATATATATAAATAAGCATTTATTTTTATAGCGTCTGTATACAATTTGTAATTAATTCATATCGGCCTTTCAAGCCAATTGTGCAAACACTTTGCGAGTGTTAAATAATAAATGAATACCCTCTGATGAATACAAGATATAGAATTTATTCAGGAATAAAAAGAATCCTCTTATTCCTATGACTCAAATATTTATATATGAGCAAATCTGAAGTACTGGCACAGAAGGTGTGACAATATAACAGTCACTTTAAATTACTATATACAATGTCTGAATGAATGATGCCGATGAAATTTTCTAGAATTTACTAAGCGTCATTCCAACTGAAACTTAATCATATATATAAATAAGCATTTATTTTTATAGCGTCTGTATACAATTTGTAATTACATTCATATCGGCCTTTCAAGCCAATTGTGCAAACACTTTGCGAGTGTTAAATAATAATAAACGAATGCCAGTACTTCAGATTTGCTCATATACAAATATTTGAGTCGTAGGAATAAGAGGATTCTTTTTATTCCTGCATAAATTCTATATCTTGTATTGGTCAGAGGGTATTCATTTATTATTTAATACTTGCAAAGCGTTTGCACAATTGGCTTGAAAGGCCGATATGAATGTAATTACAAATTGTATACAGACGCTATAAAAATAAATGCGTATTTATATAAAGAACAATCTTAAAATCATTTTTCAAACCTCATTTACAAATCAATGACTAAATTTAAATATTAACAGAAACCATAAATAAAAGAAAGAATAAAATTCTTGGTTTTATGATTTAAAGCAAAAATAAAGAACAAATGCTCTTTTATTTTCCTCCTATAAAATACAATTACCATTGTCATCAGTTTCTGGTCTTATTTCCCTCTTAGAAAAATTCTGAATCTTTAAAATGGATAATTGTGTGCTTTGTTCATTTTGTTGCAAAATAATATATATATATGGAGATAAAAATCAATATTTTTTCTATCATTATATAACAAATTCATCATAAAAGTCATCATCATCATTTCCAATCATTATTGACCCACTACAGAATGGTCTCTGTAAGTTTACTATGATTGCTCTGATCACTTCACCAATACCCCAGTAAACTTCCTTATTTCAACTGTTAATCTCATATACTCAACAGTTTTTAGGTATATTAGAATTTAAAACATCAATTTGTTGATCTGTTATCATCTCTTCTAGCTAAATATCCTGCACAACTCCATTTCAGTGTCTTAATTCTTTCAATGATGTCAGCAATACCTGTTTGTACTATTTTTTAATCTCTCCTTGTTATTTTTTATGTATATCTCTATATTTCATTGAGTAATCTGAAGTCTCTGTATTTCTTTTCTATAAAGTGTCCAAGCCTCAGATCCAAAAGTAAAAACTGGTAAAATACCTTTACTTTTCAGACAGATAGTTGTATTTCCTTTCATTATTAAGTTACTTCTAACAAAAACAATCCATACAAGTTTAATTCTATGATTAATTTTATTCATTACATTTCTATCTATTTTAATAATCTCATCTACAGTTTTTCTATTTTTTTCACTCACTTTTCTCATTTCTTCATTTAAAACGTTGAATAATTCACAAGATATAATAACTAAAAAAAAATATTTTTTTTCTTTTTCTTTATTACTATCTAATTATTTTTAAAAATATTGTCTGTTAATTTAATAAAAACAAACTCTAATAAAGTTATTTAAAACTATAAATTACATTTATTTAAAAAATGACAAATGACACTTTTAAACCATTTAAATTTTTGTTTAAGTATGCTTATAAATAAGGCAATATGTAAAGTAAAAAGCATAGGCTTGTGAAACTCTCCTAGAAACTTATATGGTTTAAATAATTTGCATTGATCATCAAGAGCTCAGAGCATAAATCAATACTATTCTAAATAAAAAAAGGCAATCACATATTACTGCCAATTTATAATTAATTACAGAACAATAGGATGGCAATGGAATGACTATTGAACTAAAATATAATTCACTTTAAAATCTAACAAATAAAACGTTTGAAATTTCTGACAAAATCATAAATTCTGTCAAGCAATTAGTGTTGAGAACCCTTTCAAAAATCTAGCTCAATAATCAACTAAAATGTATAATACATAAAAACATAAGATAGACTTAACAGACAGTCACAATATGTTGGTTTTAACATTGAGAGGCATATAGAATATGATCCCCAATGGCACTGCTATTGTAGAAATTTTCCAATTACCATTCTAGTATAATCATTAGGAAAATCCCCACAACAAGCAATGAAGAACATAGTCTTACATTAAAAATAATGATTATTCTACCCTTCACTTATTTAATAAACTATGTAAAAAATAGTAAAATTAAATGAATACTAAATTCCTTATAATAATTACTGCTACCTTATGGGTCTCTCAAGATAATAATTATGCTTTTATAATAAAATAACAATTATTAACAGTAAGATAATTGGATAATAGGAGGAATTTTATTAAGATTAAATCATCTCAATAATAATCACACCTAACATTAATAACATAAATTAAATTCTCTTCTTAAAATTAACATAATTCCAATAATAATAATATCATAAGATTAACATTTACTATTTTCTACCTTACTTTGCCTTAAATAATTTAATTATACTTAGATATCTAATACCTTAATTATACAAAAAAATAAACAGAATAATAATTTTACTACAATCAAAAGCTTTATAGTACAACCATAACATCCTCCTCTTTCACTAACTTCCCTACCTTAATTTGATTATTATTTTTATTCTTTTAACTTACATCTTTAAAAAAAAGGGGATTTGTAATATGTTTCATCAAAATCATCCCTTTTAAAATTTTAACTAAAAATAAATTTCTTACCTTATTAAATAATGATGATAATAATAATGTGACTCTTTTAAAATATTATGACTATCAATGAATGCTTCATTTACATAATATCATTAAATATCACTTCTTAAATAATTATATTATCAAGTAATGAATCATTAATTGATTAAGTTTTATCTTACAACTCCTTATGCATAAATTATCCAATAATATTATTATTGATTGCAATCATTCTACGTATGACTTAAGTGCTTTAATACGACTTTGTGATAAAAATAATTCTGAGTAGAAATAAAGCCATCAGTCTAAGATTTATATTAAAAATAATTGTTTATTTTAACAATAGTAACAATAGATAACAACTTATCAAATATTAAATAACATAGTTAAACTCTAAAATACATATGAAATCATTAAAATATATGTACAATTATTTACATTGAAAAATAAATAAATTGAATAAACATACTTCTTTTCAATTTAACATTTATATTATATAATTATTCTATTCCTCAAATATCAAATTCACTATTATCAAAATGTATACTTTTTTTCATGTTGATAATTTATTTTACCATCCATGAGTTCTTTTTGTGGATCAACTTTTTAATCCTCTTTCATCTAATAGTATAACACATTACCATTTACAATATTTACTAAAAGATACAATACTTTATTACCTTCCATAATATAGGTCTGCATAAAACCTATTCATAAAATGTACATGTAAAATTTTTGTTTATGTTATTATAATTTTCAATATAATATTGCTATGATATTGAAATAATTGAATGAATCAAGATCCTTTACTATTAAATGGTTATTCATATTATTCATTCTTTACATCTTTTCATTCCCTTTTTCATTTTATTTTTAATCTTATATTTTATCTTTTAACATTAAATCAGTGAAACAAAATATCTGTTTTGCATTTATTATTATTCTTTTAAAACCAATATTCTACTACCTAGGAAAGAAACTATAATCTTTCTAAAGAATAACTAGTCTACATACGATGCTCATTATATACCATTCTTTACCATATCAAAAATTCTATAGATAAGAAACTGATTTTAAATAAACTATTACCTCTAAATATGGGAATGGAGATCTCTTTTCTTAATGGAATGTACTAATTTGGCAAGTAGTCATTTTTATCTTAATAATTGTACCCCAATATCAAAGCTTATCTATCCATGTCTTGTGGAAATTCCTCCCATCTCCTCATACTAAAATACATATATGGGTGTCACATCGATCAATCCTATAATAACATTTTAATCAGTTCTTCAAGAAGGTATTTCACCCTATCCTGGAATTATAACTTATCTTACTATGCTTTATATATTTAGCATCAACAACCACAAGCTACCTCACCCCTCATATTACAATCTCAACTTTCCCTCAAGTATTCTTTTATAATATTAACAATTATATTTCAAAACAAGTCATATCTTATGACAAAGGTCAACATTATGCTTTATTATCACACAAAAGTGAGATCAAATCCCTTGATTCATTATTATAACATCAATTTACTCATTAAATATATTTTATATTTTAAAATATTACTAAATTAATTAAACAAATTTATCTTAGAACATACGTATAAAGTATTGTTTTATGCATACTCTCTTTTTCTCAACACCCACGTATATTATATTAACTTTCAAAGTATATTTCTTATCACCATTTAAAAAAATACATTGAACACATAAAATATATTAATATATCAGAATATCCAAACCAAATCCATATAATATTATTACCTTAGCACTAAGCTTAATATGTAATATTACATTCACATTAATATTAACTATAATAACAAAAAAAATATTTTCATTTTTTCTCATTCCTACTCCTAGTTCTGCATCATTATAGTCTCCACATGATTTACTAATTTTATTTCGCCACTTGCCAGCATGTTCTAGGCTCCTGTGTAAAACTTAAAAAAAAAACAATAAACTCTTTAAAAACTCAGTGCATCTTTGTTTAAGGTTTCAGATCTGAGTATGTTCTAATATTAAATATGAATAACTATCATATAAGTTTAATAAAACTGTAGTTGAATAACTAATTCAATACATATTTAAATATTAATTTCTCCACTATTAAACTTTACTATAGTAGTAGTAATTCATAGGCCATTCCTACTTCCACTTTTTCTCCTTATTATATTTTACTTAATAATTATTTCTTTCCAAAATAAACATAAATAAGCTCACTTAAATTTATTATCCAGCAATACACTATTTCATCAAAATTTGTCAAAATCAAAATTAATAATTATTCTTGCTAAATTTTTATCCTTTTAGTATTTTACACTATAGGATAATCTTATTAGCTAAACAAAATGTTATTTCTTGAGATAAGCTTTTATTTAATATAATCTATAATAAACATTTATTACCATATTCATTTACTTAATATTCCATAATTATTAAATATACAACACGTCTATTCTTCTATATAGTTTTACAAAGTTAACTCGAGTAATACAAGTTACTTTAATTTGAGAGCTCAATTCTATTGATAAACTATTTTAAAGTTCGATAAATTAATTTAATTATTTTATACAAGTTATCACTTTGTATTTATTTTTGCTCCTCTTAATAATTAAGTTAATATTTAAATTAATCAACAAAGTAAAGATAAATAAAACATGTTTCCATATGTGGCAATATTTACACCTTTTAATTAACTGAAGTTGAGAATCCTTATTTTTCATGCTTTTTCCAATCACTAATAATAATAATTTCTCCGGGCACTTATTCTTCATTAACATTTTAATTATGAATAGAAATTTTAGATTGTAATTGTATCACAAATGAAGAAACTTAGTTTGACTTATTCCATCATTTTTAAACTACTATTAAATATATTCTATTCCTTTCAGCATGACTAATTTACTTATTTTTACTTTTTACAAAATAAAATATTTTAAATTTTATAGTTTTAACAAACTTTTACGTGAAACAATGATTCACTTTATTTCTATGATTTATACTTTTTCTTTCTCCTCCTAGTTCTTCTGCTCTTTTCTTTTTATACATCCAGAGAGCATAACAAAAAACAATTAATTACATTTCATCGGTCAATTGGTTAGAAATTAACTAGAATTTTTTTTCTGAATAATTAATTTGTTGTCTACATTTAATAATAATAAAATCAATAAATATTTTTAAAACTGATAAAGTTTAAACAATTTTAAATGAAGATATTTTAATAATAGTATTTGTTCCTAAAATATTATTATCATTACCATTTATAAAAATATATCATTATTTTATTGAAAATAAATTATTTTATTTTTATTTATTTAACAGAATTCAGTGCAGAAAATAACACATATATCTTTTAAATGATTACTGTAATATAAAATACTAAGATTGAATTTCATCCTATTATAATTTTTACTTAAATGTAACATATTTACACAGGTAAATGAGTTTGCATTTATTAAAATCACTTAAATTAAAAATGCATCATAGTTAAAAAAATAATTACCAATAAAAGATATCAATTCATTATCCCCAATGAATTCTTTCTTTAAGTCTCGTATATTAAATTATTTGTGCAAATTATATTTCTGAAATTTAAAATTTTGGACTATAATATGTTTTTATATACTCATTCAGCATACTTAATCAATGAAAAGATTACAAATATAAACATATTTCACTATTTACATATTCCTATGTAGGGATATACTGTACTGCATCTATAGAGAATTATTAATTGCTTTTAGATTGAGTCAATGTTTAAGAATATTAAAATATAATAAATATGTTGGAAAGATGAAACTAATATCACCCAAATATAAACAGAAACACTTACAAAGAATTAAACAGCAAAGGATATATTTCATGTTAAAATATGATTGCTATGATGTGACAATGTTCAAAATAATATATATATATATATTGTAACCTTTTGATTAGGTCCAAATAGATTCACTGAGTCAATTTAAAAAAAAAAAAAATTAAGGATATATTTTAATTAGTATAACTACTGTATAATGATTGTTTTTAAAATGCTTTGTTAAAGTAAAATGAGAGTAGTATGTACATAAAAACTATATTAATATGTTAAAATAATCAATTAAAGCTAAATAGTGTAATTTTGTATGATTGGGAAAACTGGCTATAGTAAAATAATATGCCACAAAAACCTAGTAAACAAGTGTAAAAGCTAATTTTAAAATAATGACTTAGAATTAAATAAATTAGTGTATTTAAAATAAAAAATATATTTAATATTCGTATTATAAATTTTTATTTAAAATGTAAAATTTTTTGAAGAACAAATGTGTTTAGTTTAATAGTATCAAAATTATTATTCCAAATTCTATCAGTTGATTACTATTCTTTAATATAATATTTTTGTAATTAAATATTTATTTCTGTTATCAGACAGCAATTAAATTGTTACACTGTCTGGATTTGAAAGTCATGTGACACAAGTACTCATACTTTGTGTTTACAAGTTTTATAAAGATAGTTTCAAAATTACTTTAGAATTGTGCTAAAAACTGAAATATTTGTTTGTCACAAGATAAAAAGTAACTGTTATAAAATATTTAATTGGGTGGTTTTAAAAACAAATGTAGTTAATAAAATTAATTTTTTAAAAAATTGATACATTGAAAATAAATATTGAATAAATTATTAAAGTATTATTTTTAAAATGTTATTTTAAAATGTTTAGTTTGTCTAAATAAAAGTATAAAATTAATTTAGAATTAAACAATATAATATTTAATATTTTTTAATGAGTCATGATTTTTATTTTTAATTGTGTAATCTTGACTAATATGTAAATTAGATCACCAGTTAAAGATCTAAGAGCCAATCAAATCATTAATTTAATTTACTATAAAAGTAGGTGCTCTCATGTTTCTGTGTGCTTTTTAATAACTCAATTGTGTGCTTTTAATAACTAAAGGGAGTGATAAATAGGTGCTTAATAACTAAATAACTCTCTTAATAATTTATTTTTTAAACATCAAAGTATTGTCTAGTTTACTACTTGAAATTATTGTTTGAAAAGAGAGTATTGAAAAGATTATAAATTTATTAAGCTAAAATCATGCATTGTTAAAGCAACAACATTCTCTATTAAGTATTTCTATTAAAGCTTTAGCCAGCTTCACTATAGCTATGGAATTAATACCAGAAATAAGTATATATTCAAGGAAAGGAAGGAAGCACAGATACCAAATGGAAATATATTTTTGAAAATATTATTGGAAACAAATATATCATTATTTATTTCAATATTTTGGACATTGTCAAGGAGATTGGATAGAAAAGTTCTTCAAAAGTTTAGTTTAAATGCATTATATTGCAAGAAAAGATAGCTGTATCTGAAAAGGAAAAGCTATATGGTAAAACTTTAACTTTCAATATTTAAAAAAAAAGTATATTTTAAGAGTTGCAGTAAATATTTTAAAAGAAATATTGTTTTTAAAAAAGCTTATTATAAACTTTTCTTTAAAATGATAGTTATAAACCAATAGCACTGCAAATATATTTTCTATGACAAGTTGTCATTATTAGAAAAAAAAGACTACACTTACTTAATAATGTAAAAATTTATTTTGAAAAATTGTTCTTTAGAAAAGAAATACCTGGGTAATTAAAATTATCATGACAAAATAACTTTATAATAAATTTATTTAACTTACTAAATGTTAATTTTAATGGAATATAAGTGCATAATTTCCATATGAGTATGCCTGAATCCATATAGCCATAACTGATGCATCAAAAGCCCATGTAGGATTCTATTGAACAGGAAACTCTGGAGGATTATTTTATAACTTTCCAAAGTTATATCAGCTTTAATAATCATTATCCTGAAAGTTATAGACAATTGACTATGATTTTAATGAACTTTCATCAAAGGATTAATGATTATTTTTCTAAATAATTTCAGATTTAAAAGTTGACTTAATTTCACTTCATTTTTTTTTGTTGTTGTCATTTATGAATTTATGATGCATTGAGGAAGAAGAGCTCTGTGTTTTGTTCTAAAGCATTGAACAGTAGCATTGTCTTAGTAATTGCACCTGGAAAAATAAAAGTTTTTGTTCTAAAGTGTTGGATAGTAATTGTTTTAACAAACATTTTGGAAGTAGAAAAAAGAAAAACTTCTATGAAGGACTTCTAATGAAGAAATATTAGAAGAAAGAAAATAACATTTTTTTTAAAATTTACTTTATAGTGGATTGAAGTTTTTCATAAATAGTCTTAATTATCTTTTTGCTTACTAATAAAAGTATTAAATTGTTTTTTTTCATATTATAGTTAGGCAGGAAAATTGCATAAAAAAATCTATTAATCTAACATAATTATTATTGTAAGGAATATTTAATTCTTTGTAGTTTTTTATAAATATTTTTCTAAGTATGATAGTTCTTGCTGAGTAAATGCTATTATTATTTAATGTTTCTTTTATGAAATATGGACCAGAAAATGTCGAAGAGTGAACTACTAGCAATTTGTCACTGTGGGTAAATTTGTAAAATATATTAATTTTTACATGATGTATATTTTTTTTTAGATTGCTTGGAATATTTTTCATAGTATTACCTTATCACATAAATGTATGAGTATGTGTGTGTACATTAAATACACATAAAACTTAGTATTATATTTCTAGAAATATGAGCTAGATTTTTTTTTTTTAAAAAAAAAGATATGCATACTTTTCTTTTATATTACTAATGTAATATGATTTAATGATACATATAATTTATATGATTCTTTAGTGGAAGAACCCTATTATTTTTAAAATGTATTAAATATTGATTTAATACATTTAAATAAAATCATTTGTATTTTAATTGCTGAGATTTTAAAGTGAATAAACCTTTTTCTTGTTATAGTAGTTTAGATTATTAAAGTGATAAGTGAATCTTATTTATTGTTTTAGAATAATGTTTGATAATTTTGCGATGGCAGATTGATAAATCTATTATGAAATTTTAAGTGTTAGTGACATTGGGATTATGAAAAAAAACCAATGGGATGCTTATATGTAGGATTTATGAGGAATAGAAAGTAATTTATATTATTGTCTTAGCAGTTAATGCAGATGCAGATAACATAGCCCTGTGACTTGTATATTTTCCATGGACAGTGTCTTTCTTAGTATTGAGTATTTTAATGTTCAAAGGAGCTGAATAAATAGCCTGGACATTATTTTATATTGGAGGTCATTAGACAGAGAAGTCATGCCTCTTTGTATGCACTCTTGCTATGTAGATTATCTTATATTTTTATACTGTTGAAGCGATACTCTAGTTAGTTCTTCGTGCCTATGCATTGTATCACTATCGTAATTTCAAAAGTTATTGCATCGTATAGAAAGGTATTTATGAAGTATCAGAGTAAATAATTTTGATAATTGTAGAATCGTTATTTTTGAAAGAGGATAAGATAGGTTTTTCTTGCTTTGGTTTATGTTAAAGTCAAATACAAATGAAATTGAAAGTAAAACAAACTATAATGATAAAGAATCATAAATATTTCCATATTTTATTAAACTATTTAAAAAAATTAATGAGATAATAAATTATTCACAAGATTTTGAATAATTTTTGAATATATTGATTATACATGGTAATGCATAATTTTAAAGAATAAAACATCCAGAAGAAATAAACAAAACAGAACAAGTACTTATATTTTGCGAATATTATTTTATGTTTAGAACACGCATAAAACACACACATAAAGATTTTTATTGGAGTAATGCTAAGCAAGATGTATAAAAGTATGTCAATCATATTGTTTTATTTAAGTCCATTTATTTATTTAATGAACCAAAATAAATATTTTTGAATAACATCAGCACTATCATAGTAGAAGTTTGTTTAATTTATCACAAAATCTACGAACATATATTGAAATAAACATTACTTCAGTAGTTTATAATTTCATATTTTTGTGTATGCTTACGAAAAACATATTTTTTTAATACATGTCAATTAATGGATATTATATTCAACTATAATTGTATACATTATTATTATTATTTTAAATAAATGTGCAAAGTTATAAGTCGGAGTAAAGTCTTATTTACTTGTTGATTTTTTAATTTTTATTTTAAAATGAGGAAGTATGTAATTTATCTAAGATGAAACTGTAAATATTGTATATAGTTTTTGTTAAAAGTCTATAATAAATTTTATTAAACTTGTTTTATAAAACTTTGTGTTGTATTGATTACTCACATTACAAATATATGATCACCAGATATTAAACCAAACATAATATTTGCACAGTGTAAATATAATTATTTACTTAAGAAATTACATTGCTTCCAAATATAATATAAATTATAATATAATTTGAGACATTTCATTTTACATTATTATTATTATTATGGGCATAATTAATTATATAATTTATTGCATAGGGGTATAACATTATTTGTTGTCACATATTCTCAGATTATCAGATTATACCACATATTCTATTTAAGATGCCACATGAAAACAAAAGATTATATTATATTACTTATTGTTATTATTATTATTATCATCGATAATTATCATAACATTGAAAAGTAGATAAGATTAATAATTATTCATCAATTATTATTATTATTATTATTATTATTATTATTATTACTATTATTATTATTAGTTAGGTGTAGTTGAGAGTGATACAAAATCCCTTATCACACTTGACTACAGAAGATTATAAGTTGATTAGAGGTCATTTTAAAGAAACTGAGATTATTATAGTCATATTATTTTGAATAAAGAGATTAGGATTTATTTATTAGCATTATATTAAAATTGATTATTATTTTAAAGTTGTAAGAATGCTATGGATTTATTATTATTTCAAATAATAGGGGGATAGTGTTCTTATGCCATTGAGGTTATATCCTATGGGATATTAGAATTCTTTACTGCTTGTACTTCTCTTCATGGTCTCATGATTTAATAATATTTCATTAATTTTAATTTTATAAACGGACCCATTTATTATTTCTTAATCAGTTAGAGCTAGTTTAATAGTAGATATTATCATAGGATATCTGTATTATTGATCATATGTATTTTAGCAGAGCATAATCATTTTATCTGAGTTAGTCTTATTTTCCTATAATTATATTCCAGGTTAGTGAGGGTACAATATATATTGCATCAGAACAATGATTTCTCAATTAAAGATGTAAATAAATGATGGTTCAAAAATGATGGGTATCTATACATATATTTCCATAGCTATAAATTCAGGATCAATGAAACTAGATATTTGCAGAAAAATCATGTGTGTATAAATAATAGATCAAGATGTCACAGTAAAAAAACATAATTTTTTTTGTTATATTATAAAAATACTATTCATAACAAAGTTTAGATTGTAATTTCACTTACAACATTACTGTTTATAAATAATATTAATAACCATACTTAATACAAATATAATAAATACCTCCATTCTGCGAATATCAATTGAAAGGACAGTTGTGAAAAAAACTATCTGAAGAAAAAAATCTGACAATAGACCAACAGCAGCAAACATACAGAATTCCTAAAATAACAGTAATGATAAAATTATTCACTAATGAGTACAACAAATACATTTATTATTAATTAAATAACAACACAATTATAAAATTAGAAAAAAGTGAAATTTACATTTATTATCCATAAATGATTAAATAGGAATAACACTTAATTATATAACTAATTCTTGCTATTTTGTTAAAAAAATTAGTTGCATATTAAATGTTAATTTATGTCATAGAGATATATAAAAAAATTATATTAAATACTTTTATTGACTGTGCATTAAAAAGAAATAAAATATTTGTTTCTTCAACCACAATTAAGTTTTTAGATTTACCTTGAAATAAAAGGACGGGGGAGGGGAGAAATTAATTAAGTCAATTCTTTGTTATTAAAAAAGGGACTGGTAATTAATTTCTGGACACCCCTTCCCACTGCTTTTATTTCAAGGTGAATCTAAAAACTCTAATGTGTGGTTGAAGAAACAATTTTTTTTATTTATTTTTAGTACACAGTTAAAAAAAGCATTTAATATATATCTATTATTTTTAAATTTTTCATATTGGCACAGTAAATGAAAATACAAAACTTTACTATACTTTAAATTGACTGCTACGCGTATATATATAAATATATTTCTGTTATAAGTCAAAATGTATATCCCTTATTGAGATTATAAATATGCGACTGTTTTCGCATGCGTTAGTGAAGCTATAATTATATTTAAAATAATGTGTAATAGGTCTGCTTAGCGCTTTCGAGATTTAAAGTTCGAATCTCATATTCATAGCTTTGTGAATGAATACTGTTGTTATTTATTTATTGTACACATATTTTCATAAGAGAAAAACAATTTATCCCTTATTGAGATGGAATTTTTCTACCTCATAATAAAATATTATATTCTTTTTATTTATATCCAACTTATAATCTGACATATATCATATTTGTTAATAAAATGAAAGTAGATTGATGACACTAAATATAATATAGGGTATATGAGCACAGACTTTCACATGACCCACCACTCTCCACTCTATCTAATAATACTGATACACTCAAGCACATATATGCTGAAAAGATAAATAATCACCAATATACATATTTCATGCTAAACCAGCAATCATCAGTTGGTCCAGATTATCATCTCCCACACATATATACTATAAGTGCTCAGATATATATTAAGATAGACAATCTTCATACTTTAATGGACTGGCTCCAATCTACTACACACTCCAACTCTTAAACCGTCCATCTAATTGAAAATCTGATGATGGAATGCTCGAAGGCCACCTTAAGGCCGAGATTCTTGTCACACCCATGTTGACCTAAGGTCAATAAGAACCCCACATGTACAGGACATAATCCATTAAATACATATGCAAGGATGGGCAGACATCTCTATAATGTAATAACTGAAACACAGGCTTAATATATACCATGTGTCTATATATGTAATATAGGGTATATGAGCACAGACTTTCACATGAACCACCACTCTCCACTCTATCTAATAATACTGATACACTCAAGCACATATATGCTGAAAAGATAAATAATCACCAATATAAGTATTTCATGCTAAACCAGCAATCATCAGTTGGTCCAGATTATCATCTCCCACACATATATACCCTATATTACATATATATATATATAGAGAGAGAGACACATGGTACATATTAAGCCTGCGTTTCAGTTATTACATTATAGAAATGTCTGCCCAGCCTTGCATATGTATTTAATGGAATATGTCCTGTACATGTGGGGTTCAGATTGACCTTGGGTCAACATGGGTGTGACAAGAATCTCGGCCTTAGGGTGGTCTTCGAGCATTCCATCATCAGATTTTCAATTAGATGGATGGTTGAAGAGTTGGAGTGTGTAGTAGATTGGAGCCAGTCCATTAAAGTATGAAGATTGCCTATCTTAATATATATCTGAGCACTTATAGTATATATGTGTGGGAGATGATAATCTGACCAACTGATGATTGCTGGTTTAGCATGAAATATGTATATTGGTGATTATTTATCTTTTCAGAAAATATGTGCTTGAGCGTATCAGTATTATTAGATAGAGTGGAGAGTGGTAGGTCATATGAAAGTCTGTGCTCATATACCCTATATTACATATATAGACACATGGTATATATTAAGCCTGTGTTTCAGTTATTACATTATAGAGATGTCTGCCCATCCTTGCATATGTATTTAATGGATTATGTTCTGTACATGTGGGGTTCAGATTGACCTTGGGTCAACATGGGTGTGACAAGAATCTCGGCCTTAGGGTGGCCTTCGAGCATTCCATCATCAGATTTTCAATTAGATGGACAGTTGAAGAGTTGGAGTGTGTAGTAGATTGGAGCCAGTCCATTAAAGTATGAAGATTGTCTATCTTAATATATATCTGAGCACTTATAGTATATATGTGTGGGAGATGATAATCTGGACCAACTGATGATTGCTGGTTTAGCATGAAATACGTATATTGGTGATTATTTATCTTTTCAGCATATATGTGCTTGAGTTTATCAGTATTATTAAATAGAGTGGAGAGTTGTGGGTCATGTGAAAGTCTGTGCTCATATACCCTATATTACATATATAGACACATGGTATATATTAAGCCTGTGTTTCAGTTATTACACTAAATATAGGGAAATCAGTATCTTTTTTTTTAAATATATATATATATTAGTATGTTAATGGTGTGTGTTGATATGCTCCATTGTAGAGATAAGTTAAAGAAAGAATGTAAATTAAATTTTGTCAATCGAATGAGTTTTAATTGCACATAAAAAATTGTTTCAATAATTTGATAAACCCAGACAAGAAAGTAAGATCTGGAACCAACTTAACAAATGAAAATATTTGCTTGCTATGTGGCTATTATGAATGTCATTAAAATTAAAAATAAATTGTTATATTTTTAATAAGAAAATGTTAAGTGAAAGAAGTGGGGGAAGATATCTATCTGCAATAGATATAAAAAGGGATTTTGTTTTCCAAAAAAAAGATATATACTGTTTTAAGAAACTAAGCTATGTTGTCCAGCTAAATACAACCATTATTTCTCTCGGGGAATTCTTTTCCCATGGTTCTTTCTGCATCTGTAGGACTGTAAAATTATATCCATTGTTCAGAGAATAATACACAATCAGCAGGCTAGCTGAGAACTACTTCAACTTTCAGTGTGAACTTTTTAAAATAATGTATTGCAAGGGAGAACAGATTGCACTTAATAACATGACCCTATAACAGATGAATGATTTGCAAGCCATCCAACTGTAAACATGAGCTCATATCATCCAATGCTCATTTTGTTCTTCAGACATTGCCAGTAAAACAAGGATCAGTTTTGGACTGGATAAATATGAAATATATTATAAATGTGCTACTAGATTTGTTGTAATTAAAATAATCAATTTGATTTAAATTATTTAATTAAAACTAAAAGTGTTAGTGATAAAATAGGAGCAACAAAGTGTATCATGTATAAATAAGTTCAACCACCCTGTAATATGTAATGCTCTCTGATATAGATATTGTATTGTTATCATGTATTTCTTAGTATTATTAGTTAATCATTATATAATTTAATAAAGTCAGATTCAATCTATCCCTTAAAGGTAAGTTATTTTATTTGAACATTAAAATTAAGGATCCCTTATAGATTTGATTTGTTTTTCTAAATAAACTTTGATGGTGGGAAATTTGGTATTATTGCTTAATACCATTTAGTTATATTCACTCAAGTCATCTTTTTTTTAAAATAAGGGCGGACTCACTAGCATGATTGAGTGATTTTAATCTCTACATATAGCTTAATAAATTTTGCTTGTGTATGTCCTCCACTATCTACAATAGATTGTTAACTACTATTCTCATTTTATTATTGCCACTTCAATATTATTCTGAAAGTCTGCATATACCTCTTAGGAATGTTTTTGTATTTTGTTCCATATTTAAAGTTTATTTAAAATAAGGTATGCATTTAGTAATTATTTGTTATAATTGATCTTAAATGGAAAGAGAACTTAGTTTAAGGGATTTAAAATTAAGAATCAAATCATTTTATTTTAAGGCATGAAATTAATAAAAGATCTTTAAAACTAATTCTTACATATCTAGTTATCATTTGTTATTATTTTAAAGTATTAAATGTCATAACTATTTGGCATTTCCCATCTATTAGTTATTGCTAAAAATTAGATGTAAAACTTAATGGGTGTTTATGTATGTAAATGTGATTATCCCTTGTGAGTAAGGTTCCAGACCTTGATCTGGTGACATCTACTAATAATCACGGATGTTATGTATTCATCTATTTGTACCACCACATTATGTGTAAGTCATATTTAAAGTGTGTGTTCATAATAATAGTACACGTATATATATATTGTAAGTGAATTTCAGTTAATATATATAATTTTATTTTAAATAAATATCATTGGGTATAACCTCTGTAAGTTAATATATGTGTAATAAAATCAGTAACTAAATTTTCTATTTAAAAGTGTTTGACAGTTTTTATTTGTACTTTGAAACAATTGTTTTATTAAAAAAACTATAGAAAAAAAATTGCATCATTTGAACCCTTTAACTACATCTAGCTTAATGAATATATGTTATACATGTATTTAGAATCACTGTTTTAAATAATTATAACACTTTTTTTTCTTTAGCTTTTCACAATCATTTTAAATAATATAAGTTGCATTGTTTTAAATAATTATAACACTTTTTTTTTTCTTTAGCTTTTCACAATCATTTTAAATAATATAAGTTGTCTACTTAAGTTTTTTTAAAACTTATTTTAAAATGAAAATAAAAAACTATAACAATATTAGATAGAAAACTTAATGATTTATTATACATATGTAATTAAGTGTACATATTAAATATGATATACATATTAGAGTATAAAATGGTTTTAAATTGTTATTAAATTGAAAGAATTTTTTACTGCCTTCTCTCAATCAGTATTTAAAATAAATGAAAGTTGTAGAATAATTGCTAATTGCTATATTTGAAGTTACTGAATATTTTCAATATTTCCCACACACACTCCCTGTTCCATATCTATCAATCTAGTTGACATACTGAAAATAAAAGTGTTTCAAATGGATTAGGGTAATATAACTGAATTATATATAAATTTTCAAGCATCTGTGGAATTTAAATATATTAAATCTCTATTTTAAAATTTAACTCTAACTTGAAAATGATCAAAAACAAACAACCCATTTTTTTCAAAATCAATAAAAGCATTTAAAAATAATATAATTAAAAATGTTGCATAAATATTATGCAAATAAAATAATATGTTCACATACTATTATTATACAAGAAAACCTTTTACACAAAATTATAAACATTATGATTACTGTTTTATGTAAAATCTTGGCTATAATGTTTGTTTTTCTGCCACCTAAAACAAATATTGGTAATATTAATAATATAGACAGCTAAAATGTAAAAGGATCATTAGTTTAAAGAAGAAATGGCTAATAAATATATATATATATATATATATATATATATATTAGCTTGTAAAAATAAAATTATTGATATGACTAAAATTCAACATATTTAATTTTTTATTTGACAAAAATACCTTAATAGTTTAATTTTTAAAAATTGTAAAAGAATTCCCCCCAATTGAAAGCTAAAGTTTTTCTGCTACAGTAAATATATCTAGTATTGAATGTACTCTTATGCTGAAAAGTTTTTTTTATAGCAATGATAGAAATGAATAAGATATTTATAAATAAATTAGCCTGAATAAAAAAAAATTACTTTTGTTTTTGAGATAGATATTATACTTTTTAACTTGGTTAAAATAATCATTAAAAAAAATAATTGAAATGTTGTGTTAATATTTCACAGGATATTTTTAAACCAATAATTCATATCAATAGCTAAGTTTGATATAAAGAAAAATAATTTACTATTAAAATGTCTAGCAATTATATTAGTTATTAATAATTGGATTAAGTATAGTAGATACTTTTTTAAATGATATCTTTTTATTTATTCATTCTCATTTTCCTTCTTGTTTATTTTTATTGTGATAAAAACCATTGCTTAAATGAGGATATATGTCATAATGAATTGGAGTTTCTCAGTGGAAGCAAAAATTATTAGAAAGTCAGAAAATACACACAGATTAAAGCAGAATAACAGGTATAATGAGATACAATCCTTGAATTTGGGAATTACTATGTCAGTCAGCCTCCAGTTAAAAAAAATTGCAATGCCAATAATAAGAACATAGCAAGTGGAATTAAAAGTGATTAATTAATATGTTCACACTCTCATTTCCAAATGCTTAAGATTTTCCTACACATATATGTTTAGGTTGAAGAGGTAGACTGAATTCATTCTATCTTTTCAAAAGACTATATCTTGTATTTGAAAAGAAGAGTATTCATTTAAAATGTTTATTAGTTTTCAGCACATGTGTAGTGGGTGATCCCTAATGATTGTTAAAAAGAATATTACTAAAAAAAAATGCAATTCAAAAAATCTGAAAAATTGAATTTAGAGAAATGATTAGAGACAAGTACATGGACATTGAATATTAAGTTCTAAAACATAAAAAATATTTAAAAAAAATGCTCAAGTCTATTATAGACATTATGTATGGGAAGTCATAAAAATGAAGCAAAAAAAAAGAATTGAGGTGATTATATTTATCTATGATGCACAGTAAAACAGGATTATATGAAGCGTCGGATCTTTAATACTATTAATTTCTTATGTAATATCTATGTAAAACTTTGCCCGTCACTACACTTCCAAAGCATGGTTTTCATTTATATGACTTAATGGTAAAAACCTTCAATGAAATTTAATCTTAAAGCGATATTTACAGTTGAAAATCATTTAAATCATTAAGCCTTTGGGTGTAATTATTTTATTTATTGCAGCAATTCTATCCTCAAGAGAAGTACATTTCTGCAGTTATACAATTGACTCTGCTTTACAGTGGATGTCTTCAAAAAAAATACATATATTTTTTATTTGTTTACTATTTTTATAAAATTATTAACTTACTAATTTCTTAATAAGTAAGTGGTGTTTTCAGATAACTTTTGCATGAAAATAATTGATTTTTAAAAGAAATTACCCTGCTAAAATTTATGTGGTATCACACAATTTCATTATTGCTTTTTTTTAAGTTTTTTTTTTTTTAATTGGAAAGATAATTTACAATAATTCTAAGATCATTTTAATAAATCATAAAAATTTGAACAAGAATAACACTTTTTTCATTAAATACTATTTTTTTTCTATTCAATGCTGAGACAAAAACATAAAGATATGAACAAAAATAAGTTTTTCAATAAAAAAAATACAACTGAAGGGAAAATAAATATGAAAAAAAGCAAGAGTTCATAAGTATGTTACAAAGATTGATACTTATGAGAGTAAAAAAAATGTAACTGAAGAAAATAATAACTTAAGCTTTATTTCATTTAAAAGAAGAAAAGATGTACAAGAAATATATGTATATTCAAATGATCTTAGAAAAAACTATCATTTTAAAACTTTTTTACTCATTTTATTTTAATACATTTAATTTAATGAATCTCATTTAATGTTATGTTAATATTGTACCAATGTATATGTAAAAATATATATTGTTTCACATAATGTCAGTATGTACCAAATTGCAATTAAGTTAATAGTGTGTTTATTAATTTCAGTGATAATTCAATGAATTAATTCTTATATTTGTGTAATTTCATAAACATATATGTTTTGAAATGCTGTATCAAATTTTCAATAATTAAATTATAACTTTCTTATGATGAACGAAAACTAATACAACAAAAAAGATTCTTTAATGACGAATAGTAAGGATTTTTTTTTTTTTTACAAAATAGCAATTTGTCTTAATTGATAAGAAAGTATATTTTCAATAAAATAAAATAGCATAAAAAAGCATTTTGCTACAAATCATTTAAATTACAGATCTGATTTAACAATTGATGATAAACAGTAAAACATAAATTTAAAAAAAACATTTACTAAAAAAATAAATTGTTGTCAAGCGTTGTTAGCCGAGAGGTCATCGCACCCGCCGTGCAAGCAAGTAGTTGGTTGCAGACGGGTGTGGGTTCGCGTCCTGGCCGATGCTATGACATATGGAAAAAAAATAATTTTTTTTTTGTTTTTATTATAAATCGCGATTTGTTTTTTTTTTTAGAATTTAAAAGGTAGCCAAAAGCACATAAAACCATTAGCAAAAAAAAAAGTAGTTTGTTAGTAAATGAAGAAGTAGCTTTCCTTTAAAAGAACAATTATAAAATAGACTGAATCACAAGTAAAAATTTTATCAGTTAATGAACAGCTGACAGATAACGTGAAGTCATATCACTTTTCATTATACATGATGAAAAGTATAAACAAAACAGATATAAATCACTTGCATGTAGTTATAAAAATTATTTACGGAATCTTAAGAAATATTGAAGACATTTGGCAATATTAATCAATGAATTTAAAAATAATTGGAACTGACATTTTCAAAAAAATTATAAAATTATTCTGAAAAACCTAAGTATAAATGTAACATCTAATGCAGCTTCAAATGTGAAAATTGTAAAAATTTCTTTAAAAAAATTCAAAATTATATTTATGAACAAGTTCCAGACTATATTTTTATAATACATTACATAATTTATTAACACGTATGATGTAAACATGATGTAAACATATTTTATAAGTAAGATATTATTAATCAATAATGACCAATTCTGTTAATTATTTAAGAATAAAATGACCAAAACATAGATAATTTATTGTAAATCACATGTTAAATCACACACAATGTTGTTAATTAAAAATGATCAGGAAGACTGGACAATAGACTATTTATTATATTTCTAAAAGAAATGGATGCAGAACATATTGATAAACTGTATCATAGTAATATTCAATGATTAAGTTTGAGAAAAGTTCTTTAATAAAGGTCTGCATTGTTTTTCTGATTTAATTGTCTATGAATGTAATGTGATTTTGCCTTCACATGTGGTACACCCACTTAATTATCTGCACAGTTTAAATTTAGTATATCAAAGTAAAAAAAAAAAAATAGTATGCATGTAATATGATTATAAATCTAAATGCTTTCCATACGAAGCTAGTTATTTACTGAAAAAGTAATTAAAGATCGGATAAATCATTTTTCAGCATTCAAGCCATTTGAAAATATTATGAAAACTAAATGTAACATATATAAAAAATAATTCACAGCATTATTTAATGAGATCAATAATCATTTTAACAGTGAATTGCAATATAACACTAAAGTACAAAAATTATACTAAAAAAAATATTTCTCAAAATTTTCCTTCAAAATTTTTGCTGAAATTTAGTTTTCTCATACAATAGTGAGCAGCAACTGTTTTCCACTATGAATGTAAACAAACAATCTTTAAGAATACAAATCTCTGATTAACATTTGGAAGTGGCTATATAAATAAATTATTATAAAATTTAATTTACATTTTAAAATAATTATACAATATTGAAGCAGTGTATACCAGTATGCAGATATACTTGCTTCATGTTTATTTAAATCAACCTATCTCCTATCATATATGTATAATTTATTATTAATATCCGCACACATTAGTAATAGATGCATGTATGTGTATACAATATTACATCATTTTCTAAAAGTTACAGTCGATCATTTAAATCATGCGATTGCATTTTAGTAAAATTACATTTTTATAAAAGTTAAAATCAATTAGTGAAAATGTTAAAAATAATTTATAGAATGGGAGAGAGGTAGATATGCGCTGCAGTTCTCTAGCAACACATACCATCACCAAAAATAGTTACAGTTGAACACCTTTAGAAGCTTTAAGGTGTTAAATAGAAAATAATTTTTTTTTAATTTAAATATATATTATTTACAGATTAATGCGAGTTGTATTAATAAAAGAATGTAATTAAGCATAGTAAACGCAAGCAGGCATAATAATGGATGAGAATACTGTCAAATTACACTCAGCTTACATTATAATTGACATGTGTGTACATAAATTATCAGTTTAGCTGTGCTATAAAAAATGCCAACTCCTATCTTTCAAGGTTTCAGTTGCTCTCTTAGAAATAATTTCACTAGCCTACAGTAGATTATACATAAGAATACAATTAGATTAAAGACCTATTTATCAACCAGTTGTTTAGGTAGATTGAACTTAGAAATCAAGATGACAGTTCAGTTGAATATGAATTCAAAAGGAGATAGAATTGTACAATCTAGATCGCCAATAAGTGCTAGAGCACTGGCAAATATATTCTGAAGTTGCTCTGCGGATCGATTGTTCTGTTCAGGGATTATTAAGACACATGCCAGTACCCTGGGATCAAGCATTCTGAAGCATAGGGTGTGAACATTTGAGTTCAAGTTCAGGGTGGCTGACATGCTTGCCTGGTATTTGACTTCAGGTTTTATCAGTGTAGGCCCCGAAAGAAAGAAAATGAGATGGCCTTACTGAAGTCCCATTTTAAGAAAGGCAGCAAAACGTTAATTATTATTATTCAAATTTAAATAAAATCTGATCCAGTAAGCAAAAAGATACAGTATTTGGTTATCATCAATTAGCCCCCGTACAACGCTTGATGACTCTGTTGCTAGTCAAAAACCTAATAGATATAATGTTACCAGGCTGAATAACAATTGACTTTTTTTACACTACTCTGATACAACACTATACATGTCAGTGCATAACACTGGAATTCGCAGGGAGGAGGATCCAATGGTTTTGCCATATCAAAGTATTGTCCATTACATGCGCGACAATTTTGAAAACATTATCTATGACAGTGTGTACCACTGGAATTCACAGGGAGAGGGATCTGATGGTTTTGACAATCCAAAGGATCATCCATCATAACAAACACAACATTTTGAAAACAAAAATTATTTAATAAAATGTAATATTTCCTTTTCTCAATTACCGTCTGATCAAAAAAAAAAGTTTTCAACACTATTTTAAAACAATTTACGAAACACAATTTGATTTTAAAATTACCCTCTGATCAAGCCAAGCTTATGCTTTGAAAGGCATGTAGCTGTCCCTGTGCAAAATACATTTTACATGTGATTTCTGTATAATGCTAGAACATACACTTTTGAAATTCGTTTAACTTTAAAAATATGTGAACAAAAGCATGTCTTTTGTCTTACAATTAATACTATCTAAAATTATGTCAGGTCATCTGAAAAATAAATACTTCGAATGCATATGAAAAGACTTAGGACAACTTGAATTCTCCACACCCTCACATTATACTGTAGTGATCTGTGAAGTGTGCAATGGTATCACGAAGCACAAGAGCTGCTTTGCGGCTAATACAAAGAGAACTGTTCTATAGGCAGCATGAGCAGTATATTTCTGTGCTTTTGCATGGAAACAGCGACATCAAGCAGTGTGGGGGGGCAAATCGACACTAAGCTAATATTTAAAGTAAGATGCACTGGAATGATAGCTTTATCAGTTCAACTAATAGTATCCAATTTTTAACTAGCACTACACACACACACATATATATATATATGGATGCAGAAAGGAGTTTGCTATTAACTGAAAGGAGACCCTTTGATTCCTCTTGGAGGCCTTAAAGGAACCGAGCAGGGCAAATTCCTAATGTCCACTCCATACGTTCTTGTCGTTGCAGCTGTTATTACTATGTGATTATTCATATAGTATACGAACATGGATGGGCTGCTCACCAACACGCATTAGCCAGTGTGATGAGTTTATTGGCTTTTTACTTCTGATTTTAAGATCAAGAAACACCATGGTCTTTCTTCTCAGTGCCTGATAAGGCAGAATGAATGTTTGTGTAAATGATAAATATTTTTCCAATACATATATACAATTATGACAGACAAAAATAAAGCATGGCCCTTATTCCCAGGAGGCTGTAAAGTCACCAACCAAGGCAGCGGTTGGTGGCCGAAGGCAGAGGATGCTAAGAATCCTCTGATTGCGGACCCAGGCTGCCATTTCATGACGACTTTTTATTTAGGTACTTACAACTGCAGATCACTTTCAAGTGAAGGAAGAGTGCAAGAATTAGAAGAAGAACTGTCTTATATTAAATGGGACATTATTGGACTTTGTGAAGTTAGAAAAAAAAGAGAAGAAACAATTGATTTAAAAAGTGGACATATACTCTATTATAGAGGCGCACATATTGGTAATACAAGTGGAGTAGGATTCATTATAAATAAAAAGTGGAAAAACAATATTGTGGAGATTGATGGTGTATCAGACAGAGTGGCAAGATTAGTTATACAACTTAATAGCAGATACCAAATGCAGATAATTCAGGTTTATGCCCCAACAAGTTCTCATAGTGATGAAGTAGTAGAAGATTTCTATATGGATGTACAAAAGGCTTTTGATCAGAGTAAACAACATTTTAAAATTGTTATGGAAGACTTTAATGCTAGAATTGGTAGACAAATGAAAGATGAAATTGCTGTAGGTAATTTTGGTTATGGTAATAGAAATGAGAGAGGACATAGACTTGTGGAGTTTGCAGAAAAAGAAAAACTTTATATTATGAATTCATTTTTTGAGAAAAATGTTAAAAGGAAATGGACATGGAAGCATCCAAATGAAGGTACAGCAGAATTGGATTATATTTTGACTAACAGAAAATACATATTTCAAGATTGTAATGTTCTTAATAAATTTAACACAGGAAGTGATCATCGATTAGTAAGGTGTAAGTTACGTGTTAATGTAAAACTAGAAAGACAAAAATTATTAAGAAAAACAATATTTACAGTTGATATTCCTAATCTTCAGAAACATTCTAATGAATTTAAATTAGAACTTACAAATAGGTTTCAAGTGTTAGGAGATTTTGAACATGATACAGATTTGAATGAAATTAATATGAAAATAACTGATACACTTTTAAAAACTGCAACAAACATAGCTGGTAGAAAAAAGCAGCAATTGACTAATAAAATTTCTACTGAGACTAGAGAATTTATGAAGAAAAGAAGGAATATGAAGATATACAAAAATGATGTATTAAAAAGAATTGAATATCTCAAATTTTGTAAAATGGTACGGAAAAGAGTTGAAAATGATATAAGAAATTATAACTGTGAAATAGCAAGGAAAGCTGTAGAAGAAAATAAAAGTCTCAAAAATGTTAAACAACATTTTGGTATTGGTAGGTAATTTATATCTGCAATAAGAAAAAAAAGATGGAATTACTACTAAAAAGAGAGATGACATCATGAAATTGGTAGAAGATTTTTATCAAGAATTATATAGTAATAAAGAACAAGTACCTCCTATATCTATTACATCTTCCAAATTGCCCAGAATTTTAAATGAAGAAGTGAGACATGCAATTAAGTGTATGAAGAAAGGAAAGGCTCCAGGAAATGATGGAATTATAATTGATATATTAAAAGAAGCAGGTGAAGAAATAGAAACAATTTTAGCAAAGGTATATACCAAATGTCTAAATGATAAAGATGTACCGGAAGATTGGAAGAATGCAGTAATAATACTAATATTTTAAAAAGGTGATAAAGAAGATATTAGAAATTACAGACCTATCAGCCTTTTATCAGTTTTATATAAAATTTTTACCAAGATAATTACAACTCGTCTACAGAGAACTTTGGATTTCCACCAACCAAGAGAACAAGCTGGATTTAAAAGTGGTTTTAGTACAGTAGATCATATCCAGGTATTGAGAGAAGTCATAGAAAGGACAAACGAATATGAGTTGTCATTATGTTTTGGATTTGTAGATTATGAAAAGGCATTCGATTCTATACACATTTCTTCAGTGATTAAAGCATTGGATCATCAAGGTATAGATCCAGGATATTGTCATATTTTAAAGAATATTTATAAAAATGCAACAGCAACAATTAGATTACATAATGATACTGGAAAAATCAACATTGAGAAAGGTGTAAGACAAGGTGACTCCATATCTCCAAAACTCTTTACAGCAGTGCTGCAAGAAGTATTTTGTGGATTAAAATGGGAAACTAAAGGAGTGAAAGTAAATGGAGAGTATTTAAGTCATTTAGATTTACGCAGATGATGTAGTTGTTTTTGCAAATAATGCTTCAGAGCTGCAGGAAATGTTGTGAGAGTTAGCAGATGAAAGTAGAAAAGTAGGACTAAAGATAAATGTTAAAAAGACTAAAGTAATGTTTAATCGATTTGCTCAAAATATGAAAATAAAGATTGATTATGAAGAATTAGAAGAAGTTAACAGTTACAAATACCTTGGTCAGATTATTAATACAGATGGAAACATAATGGAGGAAATTAATCATAGAATTAAACTTGGTTGGAGTGCTTTTGGTAGAAATAACTTGATACTAAAAGGAAATATGCCTATGTGTTTGAAAAGGATGGTTTTTAACAAATGTGTTTTACCAGTTCTTACTTATGGATCTGAGACTTGGACACTTAATAGAAGAGCAATACAGAGACTTCAGACCACTCAAAGGAGTATGGAGAGATGTATGTTGGGAGTAACAAGAGATCAAAAACGCAATATATGGGTAAGACAACAAACAGGTGTTACTGACCTTATTGAAAAAATTAAAAGATTGAAATGGAGTTGGGCTGGACATATTGCTAGAAGAGATGATAATAGATGGACAATTGAAATTTTAAACTGGATTCCAAGAGATTGGAAAAGACCCAGAAAGAGGCCACATGTGAGATGGATGGATGGATGAAATAAGAAAATGTGCAGGAGTGTTGTGGAGAAGAGAAGCTAAAGATCGGAGAAGATGGATTAAACTTGGAGAGACCTTCATCCTGCAGTGGATTGATAATGGTTGATGATATATATATATATATATATATATATATATGATATATATATATATAAGGAGGGAAAAGTATATTTAAGGGGGTTTATCAAAAGCTTAATAAATAAATATACTTTCTTATCATCCTAAGGCTAGTCCATTATTTATTAATATTAAGTAAAATCATCATTAAATTTATGAGCAAACCACATTATGCATTTATATTAAACAAATATTTAATAATAATAAGTGTTGAGCAATTCATTATTACTCTGAATATAGGATTTTGAAACAGGTGCTTAAATGACAACATTAAGAAATAATTATATGAAGATAATATTAACTATATCTTCTCTAAGATTTTAATAAATTTAATAGCCCACTGTTTCGATGACGCATTGACATATAAATCAGTATCAAATATATTTTAAACAATCACAAAAAATATAAGTACAATTGCAGTGATAGATAATTAGGATGGAATAAGAAATTTGATTTAATAAAATAAATTTGTTAGTATAGGCAGGCAAGTTACACAATTTACAAATTATATGGTTTAGACATTTTTTAAAGTTAATCAATTTATAGTTTAAAATAAGAATCAATTTGACTGTTTAAGGATTACGTTTACTTACACTTAGCTAGCTTTTAAATCAAGAAATACAAATTAAATAGCAATTAACACAGAGATCTGAGGTTTTGGATTTTCTTACATTACCAGTTATTTATTTAATTGGATATAGGTGCTTGAACTTCAGGTTTGGTGATGGTCTTCTTGGACAGGCTTCTGGCATCTTCCTGTTCTTCTTGCAGTAGGCTGTGCTGTATAATTACATTGTGTGGTGCTCCCCTTATTACAGCATCAAATGGCAGTAAACATCCCATTCTTCTCATGGACAAACAGCAACATTCTGCCTTCCCTAGCATAACATTAAAATTTCAACTGGGATGGAGTGTGTTAGCAATGATATATAAAAAAAAAATGATTCTCTCTGCAAGCTTAAAATAAAGCCTACTTATACATCTGAGATTCAGGCACTTACACATGGATAATTTATTTTGCTTCAAAACCCATTACTTGAAGGAATGGCATGAGATTGCACAAGCTGATTTGAAAACTTTTGTTTGAATCTTCTAGGCATTATAAATTTCCCCAGGCAGTCCAATAATGCTGGTCCAATTATTTTATTCTATAACCAGCATTTTTTTCATAGTTATATAAAAAATAAAATAAAATAATAAGGATTGAATCTAAATATAAATTATTTTTTCCAATCACCATCTTCAAATCAACACTGAGAATTTGAAATAAGCTTCCCCAATTGCAAAAGTAATTTGTTGTAAGTGAAATAATGAAAAGGCCTGTGTTTAGAGCTGTGATCTGGGCACCATTTTTTCATGTGAAAATAAAAAAATTCTGAATAGATTAATCTCAATCATATCTATCATCAATTCCCACTAATACTTAACATGTCCCCAGTGGTTAAGCATTTTCTGTAATTTAATTTTCTATAGATATGGAAATGATAAGCGCTAGTGTGAGCATTTGAAATTAAAAGTATGATATAAAATGCCATAGACCACTTACATTTCATAACATAATAATTGGTTTACAGAATATCTCCATCTCACATACACAAAGAAAAAAAAATCCAAATAAATTCACAAAAGTAATAAGCATATAAGAACAACATCAATGAAATAACTCATTTACAAATATAAAAGAAATAAAATAAAATATATTAAGTGGATTACACCGACTTATTAAGGCCATTCCTCTTTTATTCATGTATGAGAAAGAAATATCTTACAATGGTATACAGCTAGCATTATATTCAATATATTTATAAACTTCAATTACTGATACTGTATAAGTATATCCAGTAGTATTTATTATTTTTCCAGTTTGTATAAATTTTCAGCTGGTAAACTGTTCTTTTTTGCCATCCCTTTATTCAAGTACAAAAATGATGGTGGCATATATTCTATTCTTCATAGGCATATATTACTTTCAATTTATCCATGTGTTGTGGCATTTAAGGGTCAAGCTTCAGACAATTTCAAAAGATGATTATATATCTATGGCTGGATCGTACATACTTAAATTAATAACCAATGCATTTTCTGTAATATTTTCACTAAATATCTAGCCATGAACAAATAATTTTAATTTATTTTGGTCCAGATTATATTAGTTAACACATATGACAACAATATATATATATATATGTTAAAATGAAGATTTGCACGGGTTAAATATATAAAATATATATTTTGTGGGTTCATCCATGTTAAAAACTTTTAATATTAATATACTGACGTTTCCACTTGGTCACACAAGCCATCCACAGAGTTATAAAAGGTAGAAAGACGGCTGTAGAGGCGCTACAATCACTGATTTGAATAAAATGTTAAAATTCCACCAATAGCAAAAAATGTTAAATTTAGGAATGTTTTTTAAAAAAATCTTTCCAAATAGGAGGAAGTTTACATGTATCATCTCGCTTATTGATACAATCTGGCCTTTTAAGTATCTCAATGGCTTCTCTAATTTTGCATTGGTAGAGATTATCACATCTGGATATGATCCTGGTACTAGAAAAATCAATTTTATGACCTGAATCTATAGTATGGAGTGAGAGTGCTGATGATGATGAGTGTTGTTTAACTGCATTAGCATGCTCATCTCTCCTAACACTGATGCAACGATTACTCATACCTATGTAAGAAGCTTTACAATTTTTACATGAGATTTGATAGACACCATGAGATTCAAGAGGGATTGAATCCTTAGGCTTGGTTATTATATTACTGATCTTTTGATGAGCAGAAAATGCTGTATCTATATTATAGCATTTTAATATACGTCCGATACTGTCTGTAGTTCCTTTTACATATGGAACACAAATCTTAATAGCTGATTTATCATCTTTTTGTTTCCTATTTTGTCTATTTTGGGCTTGAAATAAGGCTTTTTTTATAAATTTGTAATTATAACTATTTGCTAATAAAAACACTATTAATATGATTTATTTCTTCTTTCAGATGTGTCTCATCTGAAAGGTTAATTGCTCTATTTAAAAGAGTTTTGGCTACAGAAAATATCTGAGTTGGGTGATGATGAGAATGGAAATGCAAATATCTGTCTGTGTGTGTATCCTTTCTGTAAATAGAAAAAGATAAACTATTTGGTGTTCTGGTGACTAGAACATCAAGAAAAAGGAGTTTTCCATCAGACTCTGTCTCCATTGTAAAATTAATATGAGGATGCATATTATTTAAATGTAAGAAAAAATTATCTAATTTATTTTTTCCATGTTAACATATGTTTTATTAGCAAATAGTTATAATTACAAATTTATAAAAAAAAAAGCCTTATTTCAAGCCCAAAATAGACAAAATAGGAAACAAAAAAATGATAAATCAGCTATTAGGATTTGTGTTCCATATGTAAAAGGAACTCCAGACAGTATCGGACTTATATTAAAACGCTATAATATAGATACAGCATTTTCTGCTCATCAAAAGATCAGCAATATAATAACCAAGCCTAAGGATTCAATCCCTCTTGAATCTCATGGTGTCTATCAAATCTCATGTAAAAATTGTAAAGCTTCTTACATAGGTATAAGTAATCGTCGCATCAGTGTTAGGAGAGATGAGCATGCTAATGCAATTAAACAACACTCGTCATCATCAACACTCTCACTCCATACTATAGATTCAGGTCATAAAATTGATTTTTCTAGTACCAGGATCATATCCAGATGTGATAATCTCTACCAATGCAAAATTAGCCATCGAGATACTTAAAAGGCCAGATTGTATCAATAAGCGAGATGATACATGTAAACTTCCTCCTATTTGGAAAGATTTTTTTAAAAAACATTCCTAAATTTAACATTTTTTGCTATTGGTGGAATTTTAACATTTTATTCAAATCAGTGATTGTAGCGCCTCTACAACCGTCTTTCTACCTTTTATAACTCTGTGGATGGCTTGTGTGACCAAGTCAAAACGTCAGTATATTAATATTAAAAGTTTTTAACACGGATGAACCCGCAAAATATGTATTTTATATATATCAACATTATAGTCAAAAAATGGCATTTTCTGACTTTAATATTATAAATTAAATTTCTACAAATAAACCTTTTTAATGGTACTGCTCTTTTCACTGTCACTGCTAGACTGATTTTTTTTTTAATCATTCAATCCAATGCTAAACAAAGTGCACCTCCAATTTTGTATTTTTTTAAAAATAACTTGTCTACAATTTTATTTTTAATTAATAATACATAATAGATTACTGAGTTGTTTCTTTTGTGTTAATTACTATTGCATATTTGATTTGTAAGTTCAATTTTTGTTATCTACAAATGTAATTGATTTTTTTTTAAATAGAGATATGCAGCCAGGAAGGCAGATAGATAGATATAGAGAGATAGAATGATAGGTAGATAGATAGATATCTTAAACTAATTTTAAGTTATTTTGTTGTTGTACTTCTTTTTAATTAAAACACCATTATATGAATTAAATTCCTTCATTGATATTTACTTTGATAAGTTTATAAATTTTATTTATGTCCTTATTTGTTTAATACAAGTAATGCATACTTATATACCTATAACAAGTGCACATACATATGCCTATATTTTAATAAAACACTGTATTATTAGTGCATTCAACCATTTATTTCATTGTGGTTTTTTACCAATTTTAAATAGCATATTATTTAGAATTTAAGTCACAGTTTTTATTCAAATTTTGAAAAGTAAAATTAGAGTGCAGCTTAAATTCAAAATGAATAATTCAATAACTTATTTCTGACAATCCCCCACTCACCAATGATCACATCTTTGTTTTACTCTTTACAAGTATGTGCATACTATTATGATCAATACGTTTTGGGAGGAATTTCCTGTTCATACTTTTCTTTTAGTTTCCATTTAAGTAAATAAAAATGTTTATTATTTTTCAGTACCTATTATAAAAATTATTTTTATATTTTTTCCCAATTTTAAAATTTTACTGCAGCATAAATTCAAATTAATATAGCATCACACTAGAGCTTATGAATCAACATATTGCTGAATGACTACTTTTTACACTTCTATTTTCAGCATTATAATATATAGTCATCAAGTGCTTCATTTACAAATAACAATTATATTATTCTCTATATATGCATCTACATGTGTTGATAATGTTAGTTATACAGTTACCTGTAAACAATATTTACTTTTCTTCTTCGGTGCATGCAAGTTGCAAGTTTTACTTACATCTGCTACATATCTGAATAAATTAAGTGATGAAAGACTTTATTAATGAGTAAGATATAGATTAAGCTGTGACATGGTTTGTTGATTTAAATCAGGCACATAAATATATGTTCAAACTCTAAAAAAACAGTGATTATCTAGAGAATCTTATCAACACATGTTGAATCTGATTATTTTACAAGTTTCGCCATCATGCATTTTCGTAAAGCTACAGGTTTCACTTGACAAGAAAGTCCAAAACAACTATTTTTTTTTTAAATCTATAATATCTATTCAGAGAGAAGATCGTTCAGACAGATAAGTATCAGAAAATGAAGAGTAAAAAAAATATTATTTAATTAATGAAAGTGCTAATAATCAATCTTAAAATATAATAGAATTTTTTTTTGTTTACACAAAACTAAACAATACGCAATTATATTAATGGATTAAAGACAAAATAATTTTTAATTATTTTTTTCTCCGTTAATTTTTCTTTTTTGATCTAAAATAATCAAAAGCAATTAATTTTCACTAAATTAATGAAAAACGCCTTTGATTTATTTTTACAAATTATATATACATTTTTTTTTTTTTTTCAGTTAAATAACCTAAATAATTTAACCATCAATTCCTTTATATTAACACTATATTAAACAATCTATCTTATTAGACATTTTTTATTTAAATTACCCAATTAAAATTTAAAATCAAATAATTATTAATTGTAATAATATTAACTTTCCAATTATTTTAGTTTCTACGACTAACTTCTATAAATAATTAATTGTATGATGTGTCTTCTTTTATTTATGCAATACAAATCTATCTGAGCGCACACATATTATGTTACTTTGCAATTAAATGTGTATAAAATACATTTTTTGTCTCAACATTTATATGTGTGTGTTCGCGTGTGTGTATCTACATCCATCTATAAAAGATTTTATCTCAAAAATTAATTCCACAAACATCATTTTAGTAATCAATAAAAAATATCTACATACATTTATATTTGTTTGGAAATTAGGTTTGATGTCATATTTAAATTAAAATAAAAAATTTTCAGAGCATATTTTTTGATCAGTGGTAACGGTTTCTTTATCACTAAATCAAAAAAGAGTTAACAGATTTTAAAAAATAAATACATTATGGCCATCATAAACATTAGACTAAAAAGTAAATAAAATGTGCTGAAAGTAAATCTTATATATTCTTAAATTAGAAAGATCTCTATTCTTCAGATATTAATAAAGTCTTTAAAAATTAAATCAAGCAATACCAAAAACAATCTTTTTTGTGTTTGTGAGTGTTTTTGAATACTTTAAATGATTTTAGGAAGCCTCTATGAAAAATGAAACAGAAAAACAATTTTCAATTGAAACAATGCCAATATTTTTTTTTCAATATAACAAAAAATACATAAATAAATAAAACTACATTTAAGCAATTGAATTATGTAATTTATGTAATTCATTACTAGCGCTATAAACGCATAAACACAAAACTAATATTTAATATCTTATTAAATCATAGGCTGAACGCTTTCGAGAGACACGACTCTCATAATCATAGCGCTTTGTGAAGTAACTGATTATCCCTCCAAAGCGCTCAGCCAATGGTTTAATAAGATATTAATAACATATTAACTTTGTGTTTATGCGTTTATAGCGCTAGTATTGAAATACAGAATATTAACAAACACACAAAGTTTAAAAGTTTGTATTATATAAATTATGTAATTACTATAATAATAATTTGAACCAATTGACATTTTGTTCAATTATCATTTCAAATAGATGACTGTTGAGCTATATTATTGTTTTTCTTTCTACATTGCAGATGTTAGTAATTCAGGGAAAACATATCACTGTAAACTAACTATTATAAATTTAGAATTGTAAAAAAATTTATTGGTGTTAATTTTTATACTTAAGCAAATATATTCATCACTGTCATTGGTTATAGAGCATAAAATATATAGATTATCATACGTCTTTCAACTGATGTTTAAGAAAAATATATAATTTTATGAAGTATTTTTGAATGGCTTTCCAAGCATTTTTTTTTTTTTGATAGATTTCTATATTTGTATAAAGAAAATACACATTCTCATATTTCATATTTCGTTGCTATTCTTATAAAGAAATAAAGTTATTGAAGTGAATAAATCAAAAGAAGTGATCACAATATATAAAACGAATAACTGAAAAATAAAAATATAGAACAGAATTATAAATCCAACATTACAACACTAAAATAGTTTATTTATGTACAGAGTAAGCAATTCATACATTTTATATTTTGTGTGAGTGGAAGCATACATGTTTAAATCTTAAATTTAGCAAAGATTGATTTAGTTGATTGGAATATTTATTTAATGGTGTTTATTTAAAAGGTTAATTTAAATTTAAGTGAATAAATATCTGAGAACATTAAAGTTTATGGTTTATTTATTTTTAATAAATATTTGTAAATATTATTTCAAAACCCATAAAATTAAGTCATTAAAAAAGACTGAAATAATTATTATTTTAAATTTTAAAATGATGTTTTTAAAGTTTTAAGTCAAAAACCTTAACTCTAATATTTTACCTGGCAAAAACAATGAAAACCTCTTCCAATATTCGTTGAACAAATGAAGAAACACAAATGCATGATGGAGAATATTGTATAATCTAGCCATAGAGGCAAAACTCTCCATCCATAGTCATCATTGGATAGAAGAAGGTTTGTACATGAAATCTCAATCTAGTGCCTACTTATCCAAAATCCCCAGACTAGTTTCTAACTTGTGGCCATCAATGAAGAGCCTTGGATCTGAGAGCAGTGCATATAGACCTTAGGATCTACACACTAGATGGAGATTTTATGCCAAAACCTTGCATCCATTGATTACTCTGGTTTGGACTAAGTGGTGCTACTGGTTTTGTTCCTGTGTTAACAGCTTGTGTAAGCATAATGAATGGTTATCATGTGATGTTTAGTAGATTAATCCAGGCATCATGCAATGACTGGTATAAAAGCTGAAGTTTAGAAAATCCAGACTGTCTACAGATTTCTTATTGTAATCAGAACCTAAGCAGGTTCAAACTGTTAAATAGCCAGTTTGTATTCATCTACATTATGACAGACTAAGCTTCCAGTAAAGTAGTTGCCTTTCCTAGCCAAATGACTTTTCTCATCATTCTAGAAAAAAGATGGACAAGAAATAAACTAGAAATCATAATTGATTAATTAAATAATTTGTTAATTCTTTTTCAAGAATTCATTTATTATAACCAACTGTTAGTGAAAAATGGACTAATTGACTTATGCAATACTATCTCACTATTTCAACAATAAATTTCTGGATTTCTTCATTTGAAAGTAATGATAAATAGCTAATATGTTTTGGAAAATTATATTTATTAATTTCAAATAAGTTGCTGATATTATTTTTTTTAAAAAATATAAAATAATTCTTTTACTTCAAGAAATGTGCATATAAGTCTCAATAGTGCAAATTTATCCCATCTTACATTATGAAAAAAAAATCTTAAACAATTTTTCAATTCAAATATGCCTCCATATAATCTTGCCACAAAAAGTAATGAAAATCGCTTTGTTATGAATAATAACCTATTTGCTTTATTAAACATTCTATCAGAATTATTGGCATCGTGGATTAAAGATCTATAAATAAATAGATTAATTTTATACTGCAAATTAAAGAAATAATGAACACTAATATTTTTGATAAATTATAGCATTTGTTCAAATTAATTAAATGACAGTGTGGAATAATCTAGAATAAAACTATGAATTTCTATTCCCAATGCTTAAGAAATTGCATTATAGATTATTCATGCTAAATATTTAAATAACATTCAAAGGATAATGGATTATAAAATTAAATATTTAAATGCCACTCCTCAATTGTGGATCATCAAATCAAATACTAAATATGATAAACATCCATATTAAAAGTAATTTTAAAAATGGATTGTGTTAAATGTAAATTATCTTGGATTAATAAGCCTTTATACTGTTTCCAAAAAAAGATATTACAAAAATGAAATTAAATGTGCAGTAAACTTGATGGATTATTTAATACATTTTCTCATAATCAGTTCTGTCTTAGTTAATAATATAGTTATTATTAATGCAATAGAAGTTTTCTCAGATATTACTATGCCATGTACCAGTAATATTTTATTTAAGATTATTATTGATAATATTGATTGGGATTAAATCTGATTTATTTTAGGTTTAGATTGTACAAACATAAATAACTATTATCCTTACATAAAACTGCTGTCTTGTAAATATCATATGTTTGAAGAGTTCTTAAATTATAACTTCAAAGTTAAATGGAGTTAATCATCCTTATATAGATGAGTAAATCAGTAAGAAATATTTTATGAGTCACTCATATATGTTAGTATTAATTTTTCACTGTTATATAGTATGTAACAAGGTAGCTTAATGATCCAGTTATATTTTGTTAGTAGAGTAGCATTCCTATTGTTTAAGCCTACAATTGAATCCAGTAAAGGATCTTGAGACAGAATAAATAAGTCTAATATGGTAAAAATGATCTAAGTATGCTAAACAATGATTTGTACTTGCTTTTCTTAAAAGAATATTAAAAGAGGTTGATTAATAATTGATTAGTTAATGAAACAAACTAATTAAAAATGACTATAAAACATTTACCTTTAATAATGATGATAATTATTATGCTCCAGTATTTAAATTGAGGATTATTTTGAAATAATAAACAACTTATTCCTAATTAATGTTAGTATCTTTATAACACAGACTGATAACACACTTTCTATATCTCAAGTACAAATTATATTTAGAAAACAAACAGTAAAGTTTATATCTGTGCTAGAGATAATCTCTAGTTTCGAAAATGATTAGTAGTAATCATTATTGTATTTATCTGAAATGGATGATGACAAAGTAGTGAGTGGGGGGAGCTTGACAATGGTAAATGAAAAGGTAACAATAATATTTATCAAATATTTTACAAACTTTTTTTTAATTGTTATTATTCGTTTTTATCATTTATTTTACATTGTGTAATAAAATAATTTTTATTTTTTAATATTTCTCTTTTGTCTTTATTAAAGAAATCGTCATTGCATATTCACGATATAAAAATCATATTTCAAATATTAGCTTACACACAAAATTTACTTTGAATTAAATACATCACTATTGTATTAATGCTATATCAAACATAAAAATTTGGGTAAGATAATGTAGATAAAATCCCTTTTACATTATTGTATCCTAAAACGCATAAGCACCTTTATACCCATAAAATTGTTTTCTTATTTCATATAACCCAACATAAAATATTAATCAACTTTGAATTTAAATTTGCTAGCCTTAGTTTTAAAACCCAGATTAAGTTACTCGTAATTAGTGCTTGTGATAACAAACAAAAGATTTGCAAAGATTTATATTATTAAAATAAAATAAGATTAAAAGTACACATATTATTATAAAACCCTGAAAAAAAAAATATTTTATTGAATGTGAATATATTACCAAAGTAAAGAATAGTTTTAGCTTATGCGGAAATAAATAAAATTTGTATGCATAATAATTGCAAGTCAAGTGAGGGAGAGTAGTCACATTGCACTGCTTCCGCATTATCAATCTCAACTGTCTCAACTGCATTCTCACATTATTGTCTTAGACACACTTTTTCCATATTATTGCCATCGATATCATAACCGGTCTCATCTTTCTTTGGCTTCAAATTTGGCATGTCTTAACAGAGATTGCATCTTTTTGTGGTTTCAATATATATATATATATATATATATATATATATATATGCTTAATATAAAACTTTCTTCATCCAAAAATAATTTAAATAAAAGAAAAATTAATAGTCTTAAAACTTTAGACAAGAATATCATACCATTTCTTTGTTGAAAAATAAACGTATTTCATTGATTCTCCATTGTTTTCATAAACAGGTAACAGATAAAGTGTCCATATTTTAATTTTATTAAGTTATTTTATTCATTTCCTCTAAAAGGACAATTTTTTTTCTTATTATGTTTTATTTAATTAGTTTTGTTTTTTAATATCATATTTTTAAAAGTTTATATATTACTTTATTGAAATTAGGATTTGCTTATACACCTGGGTCTCTTTTTACGCGGACTTATTTAACACGATTTTGAAGTTATGTGATTCATGTTTCACCGGAAAGTTGAACTCCAATAATGCGCTATTACTTTAAATAATAAATTTTGCGCACTTACGTTATATTGATAGTAATAGCACATTATTGGAATTCGACTTACATCTTAGTAATTTCAATATTTTCAGTGCTTTATAATAGTAAGATTTTATGCAATAATGAAATTAAAATCATAATTTCCATATTTTATGTATACACACATTAAATTTTACAAGATTATAATGTAAATTTGTTCAAACATTGTGCATGTTAATTTTGCATTTTAAATCACATTCTGTTTTTGCTTTTTAAAAAAGAACGTAATCAATTATTAATCATTTAGTGTCCACAAGTTTATTTTTAAAAGGTGACTAATAGCTGTGGGCACAATTAAATTTGACAATTAAAAATTAAAATCTGATTTTTAATTGTAATTAACAATTTAAAAATTACTTACGGTGACTTGAAATTAATATGATGTGAAAATTGATTTTTAAACGGAATTGAAAATTAAAAAATTAAAGATAAAAATAAGAATTTAATTTTTAGTTGTTAGTTTCATAAACAATTAATAAAATCATCATCTCAAAGATTACTTACTAATTACATTGTCACCAGAAAACCATTGACACAATATGAGTGTGAAGTTGGTGCTAGTTTGCAAATGAACGTGTTTTTTGGCAAATAGCGATAATAATTAAAACGTGTATAAAAAATGTAAAATTATGCATAAAAATATATTATTTTGAATAAAATTAAATATTATAGTTAAAAAAAGTTTGTCTTGTATCAATTTTTTTTCAAATTTGAAATTTTTTATTAGTCATATTTTATTTCCTTATTTTTTTTTTTGCGCGAATTTTAAAGTAATTTTACATTGGTGCTTTGCTTTTACGCGAATTTTGAAAAATCACAGACCGCATCCCCCCTTTTTCAATGTAAGTTACATCTATTTTTGTGCAATTTCGTTTGCGCGTGTTTTCTGAAAAACCTATCTATCGCGTAAAACAAGACCCAGGTGTATATAATGTGGAAGGACTTTTTTTTTCTCATGTGTCATAGTATCAGCCAGGAAGCGATCCCGCTGACAAGATGTATAAGGAATTGTTGCCTAAAAAAATGGAAATTTTACATTAGCATGTTGAACATAGATGTTTTTGAAAAAGAAGCAAGTGTGGAAATGTAATATTTGGAAGAACCATCAACTTGATGATAACTTATTAAATCATATTACAATAAATAGTAATTCTTCATATTCAATTTTGTCAGATATTTGGGGAAATTAAAAGTATTATCAGTTATACATAAAACTATAATGACAATTTCAGTTAAGATTGCAAAACTTTGGAAAGATACCAATTCTATATATATAATAAGAATCAAAATAATCTGTTATCAAATTCATATACTTTGTGTAAAAATGAAGCATCATTGTTAATGAAAAATAAAATTGAACCTATGGAATATTTTCAGTTGAATTATGAATTCAAAATATAAGGAATTCCTATTACAAAAATGTTTTTCATATAAAACAAAAATCAAGTATTCTTGTTTTTGTTGCTACTAACTTTTATTCATATAGTTTACATAAATTGTTTTTAATATAAAAAAAATGTTATGGCAGTTCTTGATATTTTATTAATGAAAAGTAATCAATATATAAATCAGGATAATATTTTACAGACTAGGAACCTTTTATGAGTGACTATGACTTTTACACATAACAGCTTCATTTATGTTGAGAATGATTTGATTATCTATATATTTTAATTAAAAATCAAATGGAGTTAATAGCTTACTGAAATTTATTTACTAAAATGAGATCTGATAGTCTTTTCTCAATAGCTTTTAATATTTTTCATTTGAATATACAAAATATTATATCTAATTTTTATGAATTTTTAATTTATTGAAATAATTTTCTTATGTATTTTTATGATTCAATAATTTTAAGTAAATCCTGGATTTCCATGGAAGAGCAGCATTTATATATTCTGGATGGCTGGAATCATTCTTTCGCTATGAAGTCATTCACATTTAAAAGATGTAATAGATTTTATAAAATGGGTATTATTTTTAATTATCATATTCCAACACATTTCTGTAGAATGTATTTTGTTTAATTTGTTTTTCTTGGTTTATTTTTACTGTTGTTGTATTATACAGATTGAGTACAAGTGTCATTGTAGATTTAACAGCTGAATTTGGTGTATTGTTATCTGATTTATATTGTTCTTCTATAGTATTTATGAGTAATATAAATACAGATTTTAACTAATAGTCTATATAGACGTATTGCATGTTATGTGACCTTACTTTATATTTACATCTTTAATCAGCCTATTATTTTTACTTAAGATCTCTGTCAATCTATTTTGGATCATATATTTATAAGATTAAATGAACAAATAAATTATGAATCATTTTTACTTAACATTTTTAATTTCACATCACTTTCAAACTATGTTAACATTATTTAACAGCAGGCAATAGATAAATACTTAGTTATGAGTTAATAATTTATCCATAATGAGCTCCAAATATTATGTACTCAAAACATAGATAGTATTTTTGCTTTGAATGATGTTGATTTTGCATTTTTAAAATTTCAGGATATTTGTATATCTTAAATTACAAACAAATAGTTTGATTTAAATTGACAAGTAATAGTAGATGTTAGCATGTACAACTGATAATTTAATTTTAAAAAAAGCTCATTCTAAAAACTATTAAAATTCTTGGGTGGAAATTTACAAAATTTAAATAAAATTGTTTTGGCATTAAATCTGATATCAGGAAATTAAAATTTCAATATAATCAAAACTATTTTAATGATAACATTATTTCATTGAAATGATAATTCATTAATTTGTTAATAAAAAAAGGCATAATGGCTTTTTATTGGAAGTCTAAAATAATGAATAATGAATTGCTTATTTGTGTATTTTTTTTTCCATATATGCTAATATATAGTTTATTATTGAAAAATTTGTTATTTTCTTCTTGACTTAATTTTTTTAAGGACATTATTGCTTTTCAGTAAAAAAAAATCATAACTGAATGGCTTTACTGCTCAAAACTTCATATGAAGTTCGAGCACCAGAACAGCAATCAATAGGAGAATAGTACAACCAGAATCTTGCACTTGATCACTGTACTAACTTACACAGACCACTGACTTTCAGCTGTCTTAAATGATTGTTTGTTTAAATGCTGTTCATTCTACCAGATTAAATAGTTTAATATCAAAGACTCTCAAAAAATAAATGAGATGGCCTTGCTGAAGACCCATTTTTATTTTTGTGATTTCTAAATTGGTATAAATAAAGCAATAATGTCATTTTTGCTTAAAAATAATATATTTTTAGAGCATGCGTATAGTTTTGTTCCTAGTAGAAATACATTGGATGCTTTCTATAAGGATGTGTACAAATTGATATCAATTCTAGATTTGATATATATTTAGACATTTAAATGATTTGATTTTGTGAAGGGAAATTAAGTAGTAATAATTTTATTTTTGCTTGGATAAAATTATTTTGTGTATCTATGTGTATGCTTTATGAAGTGGTTTTTATTTTGTTTTTAATTTAGTTGAGGGCATTTTCAGTGATGAACACCATAACCATAACTCTTTTAATGTCTTTTACCTTATTGGCTTGCATGTTATTTAAAGAAAACAAAGCAGCCAACAAATGATATAGATACTACTAGTTCTTTTGAAAAAGTTAATCATGGTGTTTCAAAAAGCTCAATCCTGGATTCTATTTTGTTTTCTATATATGTAAATGACATATTTTTGCTTATGTAGAATGAAGGATTTATGGTTTTGCAGACAATAGTGTGTTGATCTGAGCTGCTGTTTCATATGATTTACTTATAATTATCAATGATGAACTTTTAATTATTTATCTATTAATTTAAATAAAAGAAAAAAAATAATATATTTTTTAAATAAATTTGTTTCTTATTTGCTCAATATCATTATTTGTAATAAATATTTTATATAGTAATAGTATTAAAACTTATGCTAATACTTTTTTTAATAATAATTTTTTATCTAGATGTATTTATTAATTATAAATTATTTTGATCAAATCCCATTGACATTCTTTGTTCTCATTTATATAAATTAAATTATATATTATTCTATATATCTAAGTTTGTATGTTGATCAGCTTTAATTACTATTTATATTTTTTTGTTATCAAAGCTTATATTATAAAATATGTATGTGAGGAACTGTTCTACTTTTGCAGTAATTACTTCATCTGTTTTACAAATTATACAATATGCATTATTTTTTAATAGATTCATAGTAAACTAGATATTGTTCATTTACATTATAGATATTCTTGATGTTTATTGTAGATCTCACTTAGATTTTACACGTTCTAATATAAATGCACAATTATGTACTAAAATTTCCCTGACTATGCCAAATTTTTCCAAGATTTCCAGTTAAAAGTAATTTAATTATAATGATCCCAAATTATTTAATATATTTATGCAAGAATATTCTTTAAATTTAACCATCAGCAGTTATTTCATTCTTTTTTTTAATTTTCCAATAATATTTTGCTTGTTTTATCTTTTATTTTCTTATTTTTATATTATGTTTTACATTTTATTTTATATTTTAAACTCCTCACTCTCAAGATTTTTTTAATATGGAATTTATATTATTGCATTTTTAAATTCTTGTTTCCAGAATGAATAAATAAAATTATTATTATTATTATTTATAATGTGACATCAAGTCTTGGTGAACACATTAGTAATACGTCTTTAAAATAACCCACTATATTTGACTCCAATGGATATTGAAAAGCACATTTTTTAATATAAAGATAGAGATTAGTTTTGATAATTTCAATTATTTTCTTTGTTCACAACCAATCATGATGAAAAAAAACTATCTAGTGGAATAAGAAAATGATAATAAGCAAAAAACTCTAATCCCTTTAACAATATCAAATCAATCTACTCCATCATAGATTATTTAAAAGGCAGCATTGATTTGTCTATACAGAATCCTCATAAAAACAATATATTTTGTTGAAATTAATTTTGACTATCTGATCCTTGGACTTCCTTGAAAACAGTGTGTACTTCTGGTAGTTTACTTTCAATATAAGTTTTGTAATCTATTCTAAAAATATATACTTACTGAAATTTCAGCATCAAAATCAAAACAAAAAATATTAGTGAAAAAGACTTGATAATCTGTTAGAATTGATTTTTATTTAAATCTCTGTTCAACATAATATTACAACTCATAATAAGCATTACTTGATATTATTTTCTTTTACCTGTCATTACCTTCTATTGTATTATCAATATGGATAAGCATATACTAATATAAAATTGGCAACAATACTGCTGTAGTTTAGCAATATACCAATAGCAAAATTGTACTATAAACTCAAAATCAATTCCATATAAATTTATTTGTAAAGTAATAATAAATAGCTAGATCTTTCTTAGTCAATACCAAAAAATTTCAAGTAATTTGTATAATTAGGCTTAAACAATATTTGCTGATAATCCATTTCTCATTAAGATTATAATCATGGATTTGCAACTGATTTGTGTAAAATTTATTATATATAACAAATTCTAATTACTTTAATTCTATGTGGTATTGTTCTGTTTGCATAAACAATATATATTTAATATACCAAATATTTTTCATGTTGGAAAAAAAAATAATAGCTACATAATAAATTTAAATGAAACTTCAGACTTATTACAAAAAAAAAAAAGGCCAACAAATTGGGTGAAAAACTGACACTGATGAAGACTAACTATTTTTAAATCAGTAATGGAAATCAATTTAACACTGACATCAACTATCCAATTTTTGAATCAATAATTAGTAGAAAGTGAATCAAGAGCTATTGTCTTATATTTATACTATCATCATTCATCATTTTCTAACCAATATCAATATGTTGCAGAATGGTCATTCCACATTTAATTCATATTGTCTTAGAACTATTTTTTTCTTTTCCAACCCCCTTAACTTTCTTACCAGTTTACATGAGGTCTATTTCTAGGCCATTTACAATCTCTTGGGATCAAGTATAAGATTCAATTGCTCATCTAAAACCATCTCTTTTAGCATAGTTTTAAGTTTGGCTACATTTCTTCAGTCTCACTATAATGCATGAGTATATTTGAAGTCATTAAGTAATATTTATAATGTCATAAATGTGTGTTTAAAATATCATTTTATCATCATGTTCTTTCACTTTTTCCTAGATTCATTTGAAGATTATATTAAAATCTGTAATTTCAATTTATTCATCAATGATCTGTACATATATGTGTATTACTCCAAATAAAAGTTAAACATCGTTTTTATAAAATTTCATTTACATGAAATTAAGTCCAACAAATTAAAAAAAAAAAACTAAAAAAAAATCGGATTTGGCAAAAACAATATTTGCTTTTTCTTTATCTAAATATATATGCAAATGTTAAATCATGTTTATAAATTAATTTGGATCTACTTTTACTTTCTTTTCATTATAAAAATTAACTTAACATTTTGTACTAGCTGAAGGTTTTATTTTATTCTTAGAAATCAACTTAAAATGCTATAAAAGAAAAACTTGTCCGGATCAAAACAAATACGTTATTTCCATATGCTAAAGTTAAAAATATAAATAACAAATTAAAGGAAATAAAATGGGGATGATGATAATAATACTAAGTATATAAGAAAGGCTAAATACTGACATTCATAAATTCTTTATCAATAAAAAACATTTTTATTTAAAGTAAACAATCAACCAATATCTGATTACAATGTTTAAAGCATATCTATAATTTGTTCCGTGAAGAAAAGTATGTTTCTTACGAATGTAAATAAATAATTTATTAAATTATTGCAAACAAAATAAAAAAAATCCAATAATAATAATAGCATTTAATTTTTAATATATTGTATTATAGACTGATGCTACTTTAAATCGATCCACAAAAAATAATAACAGTAAATACAAAGTTTATTTATCAAAATAATTAAAAATGATTATTACCTGCAATGCGGGAATAGATGTCAAAAATCCCAACATTAATATACTGAATTCTGCTACAATATTCTTAGTAATAGACCAACCTTCTTTACTTAAACCTATAAAAATTATATAATACAAATATAAATATATAATAGTAAGCAGAATAATTTATTTCTGTCAAGACAAGATTATTTCCCAATGTTGGCTTTCAAGTATTATTGGCCAGATACACAATCAGATTACAGCAATTTTCTACAAAAAGGCATTTAACAAATTATTCAAATGCTGGTTCTTAAAATACATTCTGCATACATGCACAAAGTACTGAATAGTTTAAAGCAGCCATAGAATGTATTAAGAGTTGTAAGTTCATCAATTCTAAACTGAACTCAGTCATTTCTAGAGTCATTAGACTTCCCAAACAACTAACAATTTTAACATTTTGCTCTGCACAGTTTAGTTCAGTGGTAGAAAGACATAATCAAGAGTTATTAGAAACTTGGATTAAAAGTTATTAATGATATTGAAACATCATTTAAACTTTTGTGTAATGAACCACTTGATGATGATGATGATGATTATTATTATTATTATTATTATTATTATTATTATTATTATTATTATTATTATTATTATACACACATATCGAATTGATGGATCTAATATTGAGTGAAGGATTTAAAATAACTTATTTATTTCATGTTTTGCTGCATACTGTCAAAAATTAAATTATAACTATAAGAAAAATAAAACAGAATTAGTATATTATAGCAAATTATCAAAAATTTGATTTCTTGATAATAATAAATTATTGCTTCTAGAATATTATATATTGGATATTAAATTTAAATTGAAAATGTTGGGATATGTTGGATGAAAAGACTGATTTAATTAAAATTAATAAATTATTTAAAATAAACATGATCTCCTTAGAGAATATTTTTTAATAATTTGTGTTCTTTGTCAAACACATGTATTATTGAAACGTATGTTATAATCAAATGATATATATAATAAAAACTGATTTGTTTGGTTGCTTTAATAGTTTTCTTAGATACTTTTATGTGAATTGAAGGAGATAAATAGATCAGGTGGAAGGGGCAACAGATAAATAAGATAAAAGTTGTTAAATAACCTACTGCAGAACAAAGCCATAACAATGAACAACACTGGAGGATTAATCATTAAGTTTCATTAACTGGTGTGTAATGAGACCCTTTACTCTCTAGTTAAAAATAATCAAATATTTGTTTACAGAACTAGTGGTTGGCTAGTTACATTTCTAAGAGCCTAAGAGCCAGATAGAACAAGATAAAATTCTAAGTAAATTTAAAATATTAAAGTGTATTGAACATCATTTATGTCATTGAGCTCCAGGTGATTATTCCATTCTACTGTGCAACTATTTATTATTATATAAATAATTCTTGCCATAAAGTATTATTTCATTCATAAAATATTTTAGAAATGCCTCAATATTTTACTTTTTTTTTCATATGTCATAGCATCGGCCAGGAAGCAAACCTGCAACAACCATCTACAACCAACTGCTTGCTTGCAAGGCTGCTGTGCTGACCTCTCGGCTAACAATCCTACCAATTTTATCACTAATACCTTTAACATATTGAATAAAAAATTGCTAAATATTTAGAATTTCATTAAATCAGCTATCTGAAAGATGTTTGGAATGAAAGTCATTAGATAATTTTTATAAGACATTTCTTACACTATCAATAACCATTATTGATAAAAGTTTATTTTTTTATCTGATCAAACAGGTTATTGTTTCTTATATTCTTCTTAGTTCTAATATAATGTTTTTGATTAACAATCCACTAATCAATATCGTTCTGTATAATATAGTTTAATTGATTCAATATCTTCTAACAATTTTAATTTAATAATATTTTTTTTGACAAACCGGTTTAAGGCATTGCAATGGGTGATCAACATACTTGCATTATCTCTAATTTCTATTTAAAATATATTGTAATAATTCTTGCAAGTAAAAATTAAACAATTCAAATGTTCATTCAATTACATTCTGGCTCTTGATCGTAAAAAATTAAACAAAATTCATGATTATTTAAATAACATTACTCTTAATATCAATTTCTAATATAAAAAAAAAAAAAACCCTTGATATATATGTATTCTTGTTTAACAAGTAATTTGTTAAATATTTCATACAATTTACACATTTAAATAAATATTTACATATATCAAACTGCAAGCAATTATGAATATGATTTAATACTACATTTTATTTTTAATATGTATAAAAAATATTCTAGTAAACAAGTTGGCTTTTAAAAATGCTTTTATTGATAAAGCCTATTTGTGATTAAATAAATTTTTTAATAAATTCTCCAAATTACTAGATATAGATGTTAAAAAAGTAATACGATTGATTTAGAATCTTCATGCTTTTCTTTTCAAAGTGTTTCTGATAAGCCTCTATAAATGAATTGAAATAAACATGGGAAGACGGACCAATCTTTTATTGAGAGTGTTTCATTTACATAATAAGTCAGTGCTGGAATATTATTCTCAATGCATTACTTAAAATTAACAGCTGGGAAGTTTATATATTGTAATATGATTCCTATTTAAAATGCTACAACAGTCACAAATGTAACTGCCTCCAAGCTAATAAAGTAATGGCTTACTTCCCATTCATTAATAATAAAGAGCAGACTGAGGAACATTCTCAGCTTAAAGCACATTGCTGATAATGTTAAATAGACACAATATTTTCTGACCATCATATGTATATAATTCATGATAATTATGAATGCCTAAAATATTTATTAGTTATGGCGGATTATATTATTCAAAACCTAGAAGGCATGCAAATAGCGACCAAGATTTGAACTTATGTCCTTTGTAGAAATTTTGTTAGCCCCAAATCATAGCTCTGGGATGAAACTCACTGGCAATGTTGCACTACTCAGTTAATTTAATAAAATGCATAAATGAAAAATAGCATATATATATATTGTGCCCTTTTGTATGGGTCACCATCTAATTTTGTGCTAATCTATTAAAAATTTTAAATTTAAGATATATTTGAATATGTGATGTTAATTTTGCTTATGGTAATATTTCAAGGGGTTTAATTAAGGCAATCTATGAGTATTTGATATGTAAAATTGTGCTGATATTGAGAGAGACATTTTAAATAATGATGATTATAATATATGGTTGGGAAAAATGGCCATAATCAATACTGCATTAATATATTTAATAAATAGGTATTTAAAGCTAAAAGTGTTTAAAAGACAAGTAAGATTAAATACATATGTTTATTATTGATAAAATAATATTATAAAAGAATATAAATATTTTAATTATTGTAAGTACTTAAATAAAAGACTAATATTTGATTTTAATAATATTGGATAATTATTTTAAAATCTATTATAATATCTTATTTATTTAAAAAATATTTATTTTAAAAATGCAATTGTTAGTTATTTTTAGATTATGAGAAGCGTTTCTTTTATTGTAAAAAAAAAAAAAAAAACAGATGTTAGTTAGATATACACAAACATGCTTGGAAGTTATTTAGCAAAGTTGCAAAACTATTTTAAAATTATGTTGTAAAATTTATAAATAATACGTGAGTTATCACGAGATAAAAATAAAGATATTCAATGTAAAATATTAAATCTGATTTTAAAATATTGTTTTAAAAATATAACGTATAAAAAAGACTTAGTTTATTTTAAATAATTTTATAAAAGTTAAAATTAAAATCAAGTAAGAGTATATTTTAAAAGTGTTTAATAAATTTAAATAAATGATAAAGATTATTTTAGAAATTTAATAATGTAATAAATATTAAATATTAAATAAGTCATTATTTATTTTTAATTTTGTGTTGTTGGTAAATATGTAAATAAGCCAGCAAAGTTGATTGTTTAATCTACCAATCAAATGGGAAGTTTCTTCCGGTATAAAAGCTCAATTCAATTGTTAGGAGAGGACTTCGTGATTGAATTTTCAAGTTAATTGTGCTATTAGAAAAATAGCTAAGTAATTTTATAGACGCTTTTAAAAATCATTTTTCAAAATTAGAAGAGTGTCTTTGTAAATAAGTTATAGAAATTTTAAATGATAAACCTGCAGTGTTAACTTAATTTTTCCCTATCAATCGTCTCTATATTAAGCTCAATTTACATGCAAATGGTCATGGAAACATCATATATAGTGAAAATATATCGGAAACTTTATACTAGAGATATGACAAACGCTGGATTAGTTTGGAAAGTTACGAAATGGAGAAAAGTAGTATTTTGGACAATATATAATTTTAAAAGCTAATTATTATTGACTATTAGAAAATAGATATTTTAAAGAATAAAATACTTCTTTATGAAGAAAGTATTTTTGCAAGCTATAAATTTGAATATATATTTTAAGTAAAGATATTAGAAATGAAAGTAGCTTTGAATGCTTGCCTTGTTAAGTCTTTATGTTTAAAAGACTGAATGTTGATAATTTTAAAGGCAAGTCAATTGAAATATAATTAGCTAAAAATCTTAATATAATAAAATTATTATATTGAAATAATTTAAACGCGGGTCGTTTATAGATAAAGAAGATTATTCTTACCTGGATTATTTTTTTTTTTTGTTAAGAAATGCGCAAGAAATATGTGGACGTCCCAGTTAATTTAAAATAATTAAATGATAATTTTTCATAAATTATAAACTAATTCAAGAATAATAACTTTTAAATAATATTCTTTAAAGAACTGCATCCGGATCAGATAAACTATTTTAATTTTATTATATTTTTTATAAAAGAACTGATTAACTTTTATTTTGGTTTTAAAAGAACGTTTTCGTTTTTCATAAACTTTTAAAAAAACACGTGTTGGACCGGAAACAGGAAATGGTGTTCTAGTGAATGTGTGCCTCAGATTAAAGAACTTTATGGTGAAAAGGAAACATCGCTGGAGTCACGTAATATGAACTCTGTTTTATTTATCTAATATAAAAATTAAATATTATTAATTTATTAAAATAAGATAGGTACATATCTTTAAATAATAACTAAAAAAATAATATAATGATTAATTGCATGAGTTTATTTTATAATTAATATAACACAGAATATTTTAAAGTATGATCGTGAATATAAATGTGAATTATTTTATGAAGCTGTAATTCCGAAGAATATTGGAAGATGGACTGGACATTAATTCATTATCTATGGTAAAAATTGTATAATAATAATAATTTTGATGTATTTAATATGTTTTCTTTAGATCAACCAAATATTATGTTATTTTGAATGAATGTATGATTATTTTAAAAATACACACATTATATTGGCAGTGACAGTTTTATTTAAATATGCATAATTTGAATTTATGATATAAATATGACACAACATTACATAAGAAGCTTAGAAATAATTATATGATTCTTTCATAAATAAATTTTGATTTTTATTTTTATTATTATTATGTTGGAGTATTAGAATTATATTTATTGTTCATACAAGTAATTATTTTATTCCAAGTTAGGAAGAGATCTCAAAGTCTATATTTTATTTTTATTTTATTGGATAAATTAAGTTAAGTTTTATGTAGAAGTTCATATTTGAGTTGGAGATTTACTGAATATAGATGATGAAGTATCAATAGTATGGATAATTAGTATTTATTTAAATTGATGGTTATTTTCCGGAAAGTTTAAATAAGTTTTAGAGGATTTTTTTTTTTGTAGATAGAAAGTTATTAAGAAGGAGTAGTATAACACATAAAGTAGAGTAATAATTTCACATAGAAAAGAATCATAGAATTTATCTAATATAATGCTTTATGAATTTGAAATTGATGAATAATTTAAATATTATTATTTTAACAGTACATATATGTAATGCATATTTAACAAAACATGTAGCATGAATTGTATTAACTGAAATATAAAATTATAATCAGTTATTTGTTATTACATTATAAAGATGCATTAGTTTCTATATTATGCTATTAGAGTAATACTAATAGTAGAGTGAACACATACTAGGACATGATGAAATAAGTAACAGTAATACTTAAGTGATGTAGCAATTTAATTAGTAAAGTTTAATTGTTTACATATGCTACATAAATATTATTTACATAAATTTTTTCTGTGTAATAATTGAAATTCACTGATATTTATTTAAAGTCTAAGTTCTGAAGACATACTTCAATGTTATTAATACAGCATTTTAAAGGATGTATAATTACTTATTAAGAATATGAGTTAATAACAGTGTAAACATATTGTATTATTATTTTCTTATTTTTATTTTCTTTGTTTTCATAATTTTGAACTGTAAATATTGTAAATAAATTCTTAGTTGAAGTTAATGTAAATAAATTTGTTTAATTTGTTTTAAAAGTGTGTCGAGTTCATTATTTTACACCACAGCATTTGACAGCAGATAATTTGAAGAAACATAATATTTGTCCAATGTGAATTTATTAATATTATTTTAGAAATAAATACAATATTTTCCTGATTATCATTTATGAGAATTGATTGACATTATTATATCATATTACAATGGTCATAGAGTAATTATAATGCATAATATAAGAGTACAATATTATTTATTGCCACAGATTATTGAATTGTAAGATTTTGATTTATTCCAAAATAAAGATACTATATGAAAATAAAAGATATACATATGATTATTTATTTAATGATTATTGATATAACAGAAATAGAGAAGATTAGGTTATACTCTAAGATTATTATTATTATTATTATTAAAATAAGTTAGGTGTATTTAGGTTTGATGTAAAATCCCATATCATACTTATTTACATGAGTTATCATTACTTTAAGATAATTAGAAGAACCTGAGATTATTTAATTATATTCTAAAAATTAAAAGTTAAGATTTATTTATTTTATTATTATTAAAGATAGTTTATTTTATTTAAAAGCCATAAGAATGCTGTAGATGTAGTAGTAAGTTAATAAGGAGGCAATAGTATTCTTATGCCATTGAGACAATGTCTTGGGAGATATTGACTCAATGTAAATCTACTTATTGCTTTGTAACTTTACTTCACAGTCTCATGATTTTGATAAATACTTATTTAATTAATACATAATAAAGAAGTATATTGATTTTGATAATTGATAATAAATTTAATTAGAATATGATAATATAAAAGTATATTAAAGATAGATATGCAAATTATTATTAAGCATAACAATTCAATTGAGCTAGTCGTACTTCAAACTATATTATACATCGAGAAGTAAGGGTACAATATATATATATATATATATATATGATTATAGCATATATATATATATATATATATATATATAATCAAAATGACCCCAAATTCACAACTCAACCAGACTAGCCAAGAAAATAAACTCTAAAATACTACCAATGGTTTCCCTGTTACAAGAAGACTTCTCTCAAGTATAAAGAACTACCAAAATAAAATATTTAAACTAAACATTACCCATAATTCCTTTGTATTACTTAATAAATAATACAAAAAAAATTGATCAAAAGACTATTTCTGGAGTAGTGTATATTACCCATTGTTTTTGTAAAAAGTTATATATATAGATCAGGGTGGTTTGAGCTTAAGTCAAAGAATAAAGATACATAAAAGTAGGGTTAGAAATAAATATCTTAGTTCTGTTTTCCATTTCCATGAAGAAGATATGGCCACACTTTTAATTTTGATGAAGCTACAATTGTCTTCTCTGAGAAAAATGAAATAAAAAGAATTAAAAAATCTTTATTATTAAAAATTTATGATTTGGAAGCAGTTAACTTATTTAAAAGTTCTTTTAATATTAAGGGTGTATGGGAAGTAAGTGAAATTGTGGGTAATGTTTAGTTTAAATATGTTATTTTGTAGTTCATTGCACTTGAGGAAGTCTTCTTCTAGCAGGGAAATGGTTAGTAGTTTTTTAGACTTTATTTTCATGCCTAGTTTGGCTGAGTTGGGAATTTGGAATAATTTTTGATTATTTTTGACAAGTTTAGCTTTATATATATATATATGTTTTATTCGAGTAGTAATACACAGATTATCTCTACATTCTCTCACAAGCCTGATGTTGCAGCTCTTGACAAGACATTTGCATTACAAGTTAATTACATTTAAATATCGGCCTTTCAAGCTAATTGTGCATGCGCCTTCCATGAGTGTTAATAATAAATGAATACTTCCATTCCCAATATAAGATATAGTATTCATGAAAGAATAAAATGAATCACTTATTATTTCAACTCAAATGCTTATATATAAGGAAATCTTAAGTATTGGCAATGAAAGTATTCATTTATTATTAGCACTCTTGAAAAGCGCATGCACAATTAGCTTGAAAGGCTGATATTTAAATGTAATACAATTGTAAACATAGCACCATATAAAAATAAATGCATAATTACAAGTTAATGAAAAATTATATCACCCTTTTCTTAACAATTAGATAAATACATATATATATATATATATATTAATGAGCATGTCAATAGTTCTTAACAAGTTTTTCAGAATATTCCTATCTTAAGGATGGTTTCTAGCTTTCCTCAGTGAGATTAATAAATTGGGTCATAAGATATATATATATATATAAAATAAATAAATAAATAAAGAAGTTTGTTGATCTTATTTGATTTTTCCTTTACTTAATAGATAGATAATGTAAGATCTTGGAAATGTAAACTTAAATTTGATCACCATGGCAACCTTAAAGCTTTTAAATAGAATTATATACTGTTGATTCTAGCTTTAAAATAAAAATAACTTCACTATAATCAAACTTAAGAAAAACATATAAATAAATAAATTTATTTAAAAAATAGGATCGATATTATTTTACATATTTCATATATGAATGCAGTCACCATAGTAACATTATTACATACAGTTCAATGTTTTTATGTTGTGTATATTTGTTTATAAATTAATTTAAAAAAATATTATTATTAAAAAATATAGATATGTGTAAATTATTAATGTTTATCAATAAAATAAAAGGTTGTTATATCAATTTTGTATTTTGGTTTGTAAATAATAAAAAAAATTGTAATCGAATTTGGATTTAATTTTCATGTATCTTTTCTCCAAACTTACCCCAAAACCGCGCGAAAACTAATACAAAAAAAATTGATAGAATTGATTTTTTTTTTGAGTAATATTGAATGGTCGTCAAGATACGAAAAACGTCAGAAAGAGAACATATAAAAAAGACACGACAGAATATAACAGGATCTTCTTCATCATTTTGCTATAGTCAAGGACAGACATATTTTCTGTGTCTTAACAAATAAAGTTTTTCAATATTTTTTTTTGTGTGTAAAACCATAAAACATGGAAAAATAGTGGAATTATCTGACCGTTCAATCATTTAGAGGGCAGTTGCGAAAAGTTTCCGGGGAAGCGGCAACAAAGTGTGGAGAAAAAAAAAGAAACCTATGAAGTAGAAAAAAAAAATGCTTTATAAAAAAAAAGTCGGCTATTTTTAATAAAAAAAAAAAAAATGGATTTGCATAAACAGCGTCTCACAAGTAAAGGAACAGGGACCAACTGGATCAATTCACATCATAAAAGGGATAATCAAAGTGCACTCACCTCTTCGGACAGAAAAAGAAAACTTTTAGTGAAGTATCATAAAGTTTGCGATTAGTATTTCTGACAAAGAAACTTCTCTTTACACCATAAGAACTGAAGTCAATCAATGGGCCAATAAATAGTGAATGAACAGACTCATATATATATATGGTATGATATTTTTTTTTTATAAAATGTGCGTGTATTAATTTTTTTTATATGTAATAAAAGGGGATATTTTTTTTTAATTATCTCTAAAAGTAATATAATTTATTAAATGAAAATGATCGGAAAGACTCAAATACATTTATTATTTCGTATTCATTTATCCGTTATTATTTTGATAAACAAATAGATTTTGATACCCTCCTATTTCACATCTTTGGTATCGGTTATATGTAAATTTTTTAGCAAAATATCCAAAAGCCTTTCCCTTCATTTACTCATTCATTTTTTTTTTGTCGTTATCGTTGTCGCAACACATCTAGAGATACACATAGCAATTTATTATTTTTATTTAGTCAACCAATCTAAAATATAAAGTCATTTCCGATGTATTTTATCATTAATCTTGCCAATTTTCTTTTATATAATCCAATAAATTGAGTTAATTTAAATATCAAGACTAGTTTAATTATTTTGTTTTATTTGGATTGCATAAGACGACGTAGCTATTTAAGTAACAAGATTCAAACTCAGCTTGGTAAGTGAATTAGAATATAAGATAAGGTATGTTTTGCTTATTAGTATTTTATTTTGTTTCCATATGAATTTTATATTTACATTTGCATTCGAATATTATATATATATTCTCATTTATCTTAGTTAATATTACAAAGTCAATCATTTCATGTTCATCTGATTCCGTCATAAAAATCTAAATAGATCGTACTTTATCGTTTGGTTCAGAATAATTCATCTTGGGTATTTTTCTTAAACTCCTATAAAATGAAGAGAATAAACTTCATTGACCGATTTAATTGAATATTGTTTTGATTTGTATAAATATCAATTATAATCATATGTTTTAATTGTTGCCGGTCAATTTTTATTCAATTGTTTAAAATTTCAAACAGATTGTATTAATACTCACAGGTGAATAAACATCCAATAGAAACTTGATATGTCTTTTATGTAATGTGGTTGGACATTGTAGAGTTAGAGATGAGCTAATAGAATGTTGATATTAAACTCCAGTGAAGTATTCTATTTTAAAACATAAACGAAGCACCAATTAAGCAGCACTTTATTGGAAGATATTTATAAATTATTTATAAATTATTTTGTAGCTTCTTAGTAAACCATAGACGTATATTAATTTGTTTAAATATTTAAGTGAGTGCATAAATTTTCAAAGTGTTTATAAAATTATAATAAAACCAGTTGATGCCAACAGAAAATTATTAATTAAAGATTGAAGTAGAAAGAATTGTATATCGCTTATTGACACGAGTGTATATCTTTCTATTTAGCGTTTATTAAAATATATATATATATATTTGGGTTCAAGTAGTATTTTGTTTTGATATTTAAATAATGTCTATATGTAAAAAAAAAAATGTTTTGTAAAGTACTATTACAGGTACTTAGAAGCTTATCCATTAAGTTAAAAAGGCAGCATCTTTAAATAATAAAGTAGATTTAAATTACTATAACAGTAACAGGCTAATAATATATATATATATATATATATATATTATTAGCCTGTTACTATATATATATTGGAATCTGTTTTAGTTATTAATTGGATTTGATTTTGATTAGATTGCCAATCAAGTAGTTAGCCTAATCCTATATTATTGTTTAGGGCAATAGTAGTTGGTTTCACTGCTCTTTGCAATTTATGTTGTAATTGTGATGGATTTGTTGATGTCTGGAGCAGATAGTCTCATTATTCCTTCATTTCACATATAACTTAAGTGAATTAAACTTTAAGAGAAATTATTTGTATTTTGTGATGGTTTATTACATAACGGCGACCCGATTGAGCTAGACCAGATTAATTTAAATTAGATTTTAGATCTTTTTATCAGATCAGATTGATCATCCTAACCATCACCTTCATCCATCAATTCAATCAGTTACAAATTGGCACCAACATTTTGGGCCTTCTTTCTTCAATTTAAATGGAATACAGCATTCAACAATTCCGACGGTTACAATATATATATATATAAACATTACAAGCATATATTATATACAGCATTCAACAATTCCGACGGTTACAATATATATATATATAAACATTACAAGCATAAAGCTAAACTAGTCAATATAAAATCAAAACTACCCAAAATCCAAAATTAAACCAGACCAGAATAAAAATAATATTAAAACACAACCTAAGATTTCACTGCTACAAGCAGACTTCTCAAGTGTAAAAAACTACAAAAACTACACAATATATATAATATTAAAAACTACCCACAAATCCATTCACTTCCCATCCACCCTTAATATTAAAAGAACTCTTAAATAAGTTAATTGCTTCGGAATAATAAATTTTCAATAATAAAGACTCTTTAATTCTTCTTTGGATTTCATTTCTCTCAAAGAAGACAACCTTAGCTTCATCAAAATCAATAGTGTGGCCTGTATCTTTTTCATGGACATACAAAGCAGAACTAAGATATCTATTTTTAATTCTACTTTTATGAACCTTTATTCTTTCATTTAAACTCAAACTACTCTGACCTATGTAAACCTTCTTTCAAAATAAACAAAGAATAAAATATACTACACCAGGAATAGTCTTTCTATCAAAAACTTCTTTTGTATTATTTAATAAATTATTCAATGTAACACCCCTTGTCCAAGCAATTTTCTTATTTCCAAACAATTTACTATTTCTACACACAATTTTATAAGAAGACAATTTAAATGGCAAAGAAATAAAATCATATTTTTCTTTAACCTTTACATCCTTACAAATATTACTATTAAATAAAATACTTTTAACAAATTTATCAGAGTATCCAACACTCAAGTAATCTTTATAAAATTGATATTTCTGATACAAAGCTACCCCACTAGAATTATTTAATTTAATATTCCTATGACAATAATTCCTTAAAGCAGCTACTTTATGAGCTACAGACTGATAGCTATCAGGTTTAATTATAGATCTTAATTCTTTACTTTTAACTAAATGACTGCACAATAAACAATTAGTTTCTACATTTCTAATCACCAAAAGATCTAAAAATTTTAACTTACCAAAATCTAACCCCCCTCCTTCTAACACAAATTTTATAGAAGGATCAAAACAATTAAACTCATTTACAAATTTCTTCAATTTATCATTCTCAACTACAAATAAACAATCATCAACATATCTGACAAATAATTTTACATATAAACAATTCTTTTTAATAATAATTTCCTCTTCCATAAAACTAATATAAACTGAACACACTAAAAAAAAAATAATATAACCTATTATCCACCCTTCCTTAATCTTATAAAAATTACCTTTATAAGTAAAATACATAGAATCTTCCAATAACAAAAGCAAATCTTTAATTACCTTAATTTTATTTTTTGATAAAGAACTTTTCTTAATCAATACAGACAAATCAACAATATTTATCCAGAAACTGCACAGTGTGTCAAAAATTTATGAGAAGTGACAATTTATTATAAAAATGAAAAGTAATTGAAAATAATTCATTGTGTTATAGACCATCAAAATGTTTATTTATATTAAAAATGGATGTTACCAACTTTTCATTGATAAAATCTAAATGTTAACAACATAAAAATGTACACAAAAATTATGGCCACATACTAATATAATTTTATAAGCTTGATGAATAATTTATGTACCAGATAAAAACTGGTTCAATTTCCATAGCATCATCATGGATGAAACTAGCATCACTTCAGTTGTAATGTTTTATGAATTAATTACTTGCTAAATGAAAGGATACCTACATTGCGTAATCTTGGATATAAATTAGTATTTGTGTACTTATAACATTATAGAGATCAAATAATTGCTGAGTGAAAAGATAATTTGGATATTTTAAAAATGTTGGAATTAACAAAATATGCTTTAAACCTTATAGCTTTTTATGATATTTCTATTTTCTCTGAAATAACAAAACTTCATCGGATCACAATTTAAAACATAAACACTGGAACTATGGTACTATTTTAGAGAGGTCATATTAAAGACTATTACCTAGATCATTAATTTATATTTATCATTATTATTGCCACATTATATATATACTATTTATTGATACCAATAGTGGTATAATTTTAGGTTAAGTAGTGATCTATTTTTATATCTAAATATAAGAGTTACATTTTCTAAAGTATGAATTCATAATTTATAGCATAGTAATTATTGTTTTCATTTATAATATTCATTTTTTTTTATTTATTGATTACAAACTAGCTTCAGGTATATCACTTATATTAGGAGTATTTATTTATTTTGTTCTTTTTAATTTATATTAACAAATAAGTAGACTCATTTCTATATATATATTAATAATATTACAAATCGATGTCTGTATTTCTTCAAAATAATATACGTAAATTTATAAATAAATACTAAAAAATACAGTATTTAAAAGTTTATAAATAATATATCTATAAACATCCCTTAGGAGTGCATTCAACTATGCTTGTAGTTATTGGAAACTAATACTTTTAAAAGGTCAACTTTCTCATAATTCCAGGATGTCAGCTTTCCCATAATTCCGTGATCTTAACATTTGCTGCCTAACTATTGATTAAATCTTGCTTGTATTTATATATTAACATCACTTCCTTAATTTTTCTTTTATTATGATTTCTTTCAGTTTCCAATATTTTTACGTTATTATAATTAAAATCAAAACCATATATACATGATTTATTATGGTCATAAAAGATGGAAGCTGAAATAATTATCATTATTTTTATAATTTTGCTTTGTACTTTGAACCCTTTTTAATAATACAAAACAAAATTATAAAAATAATGATAATTATTTCAGCTTTGTCTTTTATGACCACAATAAATCATGTATATATGGTTTTGATTTTAATTATAGCAATGTAAGAATATTGGAAACTGAAAGAAATAATAATAAAAGAAAAATTAAGGAAGTGATGTTAATATATAAATGCAAGCAAGATTTAATCAATAAAGCAGCAAACATTAAGATCACAGAATTAGGGGAAGTTGACATCATGGAATTATGGGAAAGAATGTTACATTAAGTCAGTATATACTACCAGAATGCAATCTTGTTTGGTTATAGACCTGGTAATAGTAAAATATTTTATTCTGATACAAATTACGATGATTTGCTTTAGTTATATTAAAATTTCATGAAGGTGGATCATAAATTCAGTTTAAATATTAAATTTTAATATTAATACTTGATAATAATAAATCTGACAATCTTTTATATGCTTTGACAGTCATAGTCTAATCTATAATAACTTAGCTTCAAATAAAAATCTATCATTTATTTTATATATTGTTATGATTGAATAATAAAAATCTTAAGGTTATTTAAAACGATGATTTTATTTTATTAATATATTATGTTAGTGAAAATGGAAAGATAAGTTAGATTAATTGATTTTGTATTATTATTAAGCACTTAATCTTAATATAATTGAGTTAATTAATAGGAGTATGTTGATATTAGTGGAATAGTATAGTTGAGTTAACAGTACTTTTATTTCATCTAGTCATAATTAGAAATCAACTGAGTTATATATTTAGTTAGATATGATTGATATTATAAACTTGTATGACATATTATCATTTAATCCATGCATAAATTATTTTGTTTAAATATTAATAGAAATAATGTTCACTTTTGGTACATATTATCATTTAATCCATGCATAAATTATTTTGTTTAAATATTAATAGAAATAATGTTCACTTTTGGTACAAATTTATATTATTATAAACAGTGTATTGATTCATGAGAAATATTACAAGTATATCTCTACCATTCATTGACACTATTTTCATTCTATTATAAGGCATTTATATAATAGGCATAAACTGTTATTTTAAGTCAATGATATTTAACTTTACTACTTTATCTTGAAATTATTGTAAATATTTTCTCTATTCTAAATACTGGTGGACTCTATGAGATTATAATAAAGATTATTATCATTGTTTTATTGACTTCAGTATTAGATTATTCTTTGATTGATATTCATTTTACTTTAATTTATTATTTTCATTCTGTTACAAATGGTGTTACAATTTATTGTTCTTCTTTGGTTCATATTCTTATTCTGATATAATTGGTGTTCAATAATTGGGCTATGATTCAAGATACAATATGGTCATAATTTTATTCGGTTATAAATGGCATTCAACTTTAGAGTATATTTTTAATCAGTTGCAAATGATGACCAACAGTTAGTATATATTATCATCTAGATTATATTAAGGTTTTAATTTCGCATACCCATTATAGTTATTCATTTATAAATAACTCCCAAATCTGTGAGATATTAAAAGATCATGCCCTCTTATTTATTTTGTTACAAATATTGCCACAATTTATCAAACTAGAACAATCTTTCATGACACATATTTATTCCATTACAATATATATATATATATATATATATATATATATATATATATATATATATATATATATATATATATATATATATTCAAGGTTGAATTACATAATGATAGTTAACCATACACATATACAATCCCCAATTTAGGTATTGGATGCAAAAAATAAAAGAATAAACACAAATAGTGTAGTGAGGCATAGTACTTTAAAGCAGAAAATGAAATAGATTGATTAAGAAAAATATTGATTTCATCATCTACACAATAAAATCATCTTTTGAGTGTGTAAAAAAAAATAAAAATCAATGGAAACCACAGGAAATGGAACATATGATGATTAAGCCTAATTGCAAATAAAAAAATTAAAACAGAGAAGATAAGAAAAATATATTTTTTATAAACAAATGTATTCCAAAAGTCTGCATTTTTGATAAATAAAATTTAGTTAAAAATTTTATTGCGGAGTTGAAAACTTTTATAAAACTGTTTCATATCATTTTTCTTTTCCCAAAAGTTAATTTTACAATTAGCTAATAAGTCTTTTTTTTTGTACAGAAATATTCTTTTGAGATGAAATGCGAAGAGAGTTCATCTGCATACTATTCAAATACAACTTAACTCTGTATTTAGCAAGGATTTAGAATTAAAAATACTGTTAGATATTATTTTGTATTTGATATTTATATTTAATGTCTGTAGCTAATAATTCAAGGCTACTATATATATATATATTGTACCAATATTGAATATTGGCACATAATAATTTTATTAAAAATATATATTAAAATAAACAGTTTGTTTTCGAAAAAAGTAAAAGTCAAAGAGTTTGAAATAAAAGTTGCAATTAATTACTTAAAAAGGGGGAGGGAGAGTTTTGGTTAGAAAAATTAAACTAAAAGTTTTATAAAAAGAAGTAGAGGTTATTATCATTAGTTGAAAGTTGATTTTCAAGTTTAAAAAATATAAATCTCTTTTCATTCGAATTAAAGAAAAAGTAATCTTAAAACTAGTTATATATGTGCGTATATATGTGCGATTGTAAATAAATAAAAATGTATGCAGAATAAATATTAAAATGAAATAAAAGAAGATTATCATTAAAAAACACAGCGATGGCTCTTAATTAAAATATAAAACAACAGGATTAAAAAGCTTGTCTCCAAAGAATTAGCTACTAATTAAAAATATAAAACAATACATTTGCATGGCTATTACTAATTAAACAATCTTCAAAAACATGAGATTATCAATGGAATTTCGACAACAGATATTGCCGGCGGATATGAAAACAAAAACACTTCGCAGGTATAAATAGTGAAATTTTATCGAACAGCTCAGTGAGGACAATCAGTTGAGTTAATTGTATCAGAGGTCAGTTTATTATGTATCAGTCAGAAATGCAGTGCTAAAAAACCCACGGGAAACATACGTCTCTCCAGCCTGAAGTCTGATGAAAACAGCCAATATACCCGCTCTTAAATAATGTCTGTGTAACAGCTTGAAGAATCTCCGTCAGTGTCTAATCGTCTCCAATAATAATAATCGTGAATAATAATGAAATGCATCAAGGAAACATCCCAGCTGGCTGGAAATTTCTCACCTAAAGCAGTAACCAAAGAAAACGAAGTTCTATGTCCACATTCAAAATCCTAGGTAATAATATTTCATATTCTTATTTCTATAATAGACATTGCATTAATTCAAAAAGCCTCCAGAGACAAGTAATTTAAACTCTATAAGCATGCATAAAATGAACTATTGATGTGCGTGTTTGTGAATGCCATAAGATTTTATAAACGTCAAATATTATTTTATGCCTTCTCATAATATATATTATAGTGTGTTAATTTAAAATGTGTGTGTGTGTGTGTTATATTAGATTTATAAAATGTTTAAAATTAGTAAATGTTAATTAAAATAAATGGTCTTTAAACTTAAACTTTATTTGTCGGTCAATTCTTTCCATCAATTCTTTTATGCCTCTAGTTAAGGAATAAATTCTTATTGGTTACCAGTAACTGAGCTAGTCATGGATACTTAGGCGTTGAGTTAGTGGCCATTGTTCAAAGTGTGTTGTTTATTCTTCTGAATAAATAGCTGGTGCCCATGTTTACACAAAACAAACAAGTGCTTTGAACTTGGTGTTGAACTCAACAGTCAAGAAGAAGTTATGTCCTGGAAATGTAATGCTAGTTATATATTTTATAGCTATCATTTGGACATACATACTCTCCGAGTATGTTCTTCTCTGACTAAGAGGCCGGTGTTTCGATTGACCCATATTCGAACCCGGTACAATATATATATATATATATAGAAAATCTGTTGTTCTATTTCATCACAGAAAAGAAATATGTGGGAAGTATTAGATAAAGGCAACAAATTAGCAATTACTGATCATACTATCTTTTAATCACAATACCTTTTCAATAATACAATTACTTTGGTAAAAATCATAAATCATTAAAAAAAAGATCTATTCTTAAAAATGCTTATAACGTTGGTAAAGATAACTAAACCTATTTTCAATTTATTAAAAAAGTTAAACTGTTTTAAATCAGAAAATACAACTGAGATAAGTTTTTTTCCCACTTTGAATTTTATAGTGAAGCAATTACAATTCTAGAAACAATGTTTTATTAATAACAATTGAATAAAACTATCTTAAATTATTGACTGAAACATTGCCAGTTTCTATTAATTTTTGTTTTTGCATAATTATTGTCTTTCTATTGAAAATGGTCTTCAAAACGATGTGTCAAATATTTAAAATCTTTGCTGAGATAAATAGAATGATCAAGTAAAAACTGAATAGCAACTGTAAAATGAAATATTTTTACATAAGCAACTGTTTTTTGATGTATTAAATATAAAACTAATATAATTTACATTCATACTTCGCATTATAATGTATTCCAATTATACATTGGAATACACTGAAGAAAATTATTTTCTCAATAGAAAGCAATAATCCAAATGAAAATTCAATGCATAAAATAAAGTAGCTATTTTTTATGGAATAATTTTCTAATAAAAAATGTTACATTAATTTTTAAAATAAATATAAAAACTAGAAGAAATTTTATAAATTATTTGAATAATTATAGTTTTATTTAAGAAAAGAAATCAAACTAAACTAATGTTTCCAATCTCAAGTTTTTCAATAATTCAACATCAAACGATATAATAAAGTGTTAAAAAAAAATCTTTCATTCTTTTGCAAATCTACTTTCATTGTGCACAGATTCATTAATTGCTGAGCATTTTAGAATTCCATTCTAAATATTAATATTTGATTAAATTATAAAATGTTTGAAATATAATATATATCTGAGAACTTATAGTATATATGTGTGGGAGATGATAATATGGACCAACTGATGATTGCTGGTTTAGCATGAAATCGGTATATTGGTGATTATTTATATTTTCAGCATATATATATATATATATATATATATGTTTAGGTGTATCAGTGTTATTACATAGAATGGAGAGTGGTGGGTCGTGTGAAAGTCTGTGCTCATATACCCTATATAATAATAAAGAATGTAAATTTAAAGATAATTTAAGATATCATCTCAAAAAAGAATGCATTTTTGCATAGAAAAAATATTTTCATTTTATTTAAATAAAATACTTACATTCAAATTTGTTAAGAATTAAAAGCATAATAGTCATGCCAATGAGTTGGGGTTTAAATCAAAACTCTGACCCATGATTTTTTTTCAAGTCATAAACAGAATTAGGATTGACATTTCTAATACCGCAAAAAACAAATGAACAAAATACTTACTATGTTTCAAATAATTATGTATTTATATTGAAGCATAAAATATGTACACACATTTTTCCTTCACTGTCTGGTGATTCAAAACCTTGAATCAGAGGTTTAAACCCAGCTATATATGTGTTAAATTACCAGAGAGTGAAAGGACACACATACAAGTTTTAAAACCCTCCTTTTTTGTACTTTCATAAGTTAAACGTTTTATTATAAATGGATATTTAATAATTTTAAGTCAGAAATATTTAAATTTCCATATTGCTAAAAAGTATTATTGATAAAAAAAATATTTTTTGTAATTAAATATTATGTATATTTATTTTATAGTTAGCGTATTTTATTTTATGATGCAATACCAAAGAAAGTTCTAGAGAGTAATTAAAATAATTCTGAAACTGATAAATAAAGAATATTCTAGATTTAATTTAAAAAGGGTAATTAATAAATTAAAATCCCTTAGCAAACATAATGTTAATGGAAATTATATCTTTTGAATCTATTTCCATTCTCGAAATAGATTAAAACAATATTCTCTAGAACTTGTTGCATTATCATTGAAAATAAAGAATAGGTGCATTCAGGCCACTTAATGGATATCCAGGCCTCATCAAGTGCAAAGAAAGAATATTTGAGAAGATCTTGTTAACATATAAATAGAGCCGAAATTTTAGGCCTGGTTCGCCATTTTAATCAGTGTTGCAGAATGGATCCATGACAATCAAAATTTTGAAATATGAATTCCGAATAGATAGACTAAATTTGCTTCCCCTTTCGTCTCAAAAAAAAAATCATTTCCATACTGCTAGGCTATCATGCCATCTCCACTTATGGACTGCCAATAATTAAATGCAGAAATAACTATCTCAGGATGCCAGCCATTATTTTTCCCAACTTTGCATTACCGATCATGTTTTCATCATTTTATAATCTCACTTACCAATCCATATGGACGTTAAGACATCAAATAATGGAAGGTAAATCCCAATCATGCCACTAATATGAACTCTTTTAAAACTTTCACTTTCAAAATATAAATTATTTGTAATGTAATTATCTTTTTATTTAAACATGGTGTTGTAATGCTAATTGTAACAATTCTATAAAGTAATGACTTTCTCTTTTATAAAAATCTAATGCACAAATCTATAACTTTATTTTGTTTAATACATTTCTTTAATGGGTTTCACAATTTCTATTTTTAATATTTTAAATGCGGCAAATTTTTTTAATTTCAATATTGTAAATTTTTGAATGATTTAATTTAATATGCTAATAGTTCAATCTAGTGAACCGATCCTAAATTTTCTTATTAGATGTCCTCGATATTATGAGATGTTAAATCGTAAATGTAAGCTTTCTAAAAGTTCGCTCGATTGAACATTTTTAAGTTATTCTATTTGCTTAGTGGCAGATTATTCACTGCTACATTTAATCTATTACTTTATTATCATGTTCCCACTATTGATTTTATTTTCATATTATATTTTAAAATAAACTTAATGACCTCACCATTGCTCTTTTTTCATTATATAGTCAATCATTTGCCCATCATGCCATCTAGCATGGTAAATAGTTTATAAAATTAATTACTAGTTAGCATATTAATATCTGTTTAATGCACGATATTCCCTCTATTATGTTGTGACATCCTAACTAATATTAAAGGTCATTTGCGTACCTTTCGAGAGGGATCAAATTATGTCATATCATTACACTAGATCCTATTAAATTACAAGGGTCTTAATTCACATATCAGCCTCATTAAGAACCTGATTTATTATTTTTATTATTAGTGTTGCTTGGCTTAGATAACGTTACAATATTTCCTCTTCTTGCTTGGTCAAACTTAAAACCCGGAGGACCAGAATTATTTTACTTATGGCATATCCTTGAATGGGGTTTGGAAGCAACAACTCCAGGATACTGTCAGGTTGTCCTTTAGGCTCTGCATGGGTTAATACTGGAAAATAAGACAATGGAATCCTTATACAATCACCTTTTTCAAATGCTGACCTGTCATGTGTATAGGTACATGTTCTTATATAATTGATGAAGCGTTCGTCCTAAAATGGACTCAACCTTTTCTAGAGTTATGATTTAGTCAGCACCACAATTCTTGTTTAATATTCTCATATGTGCCCGTTGTAAATCGGTAAGACGTAATGCCATGATTTCTAAATCCATCTCATAGTTTTGTTTATTTTATAAATTAGTGAATGTCATTTTAAAGCTTATTTAAGCTACCTGCCCTCTCACTGAAACAATGTTCAAGTGCACTAACAAACAATGTTAAATAAATCCTCTCCAGTCAGAAAAGAATAGAATAAAATAAAATACAAATAACTTTTCTGTCTGAACATTTTAAATTCTAATGACTGTTTAAGTGAATAATGTAAATTATAAAATATTGTATCTGTTTTTAAGGTCATTTATTTTTCATAAAATAATCATAACGTCCAAGTTATATGGTGAAATTGGTATCTACTGTTAGCATATTAAGCCGCATCTTTTGACCAACTGTACATTGTTTTAATCATCATATTCAATTGAGTAATTGCGTATTAAATCATTAACTTATGTTCTATTATTATGTAATTTTTCAAATATGCAAATCCCGCTCATAATCAAGTGAAACCCAAAATTCTATTAGTTTAATATATAAACAGATTCGCGATTGGTTATTAAATTGTATCTTATTTGTTTATTCATTTTCTCATAATATTAATAAATTATTAACCATATAAATAGTATTTAATTCTGCTTTGTCTCTCGATTTATGCATACACATCGTTAATTAGATTGCATTATATATAGCTCACTTCCATTGACCTTAGGCCAACTTCTTAGATTTATAAATGAATTTTGACGAAAAGTCTAATTATAATCTTAAGCTGTTTCATTCTGTTGGGGATGGGGGTTCGAAGCCTAGTAGTATTATCATTCCTGTAGATCTCTTGTTTCTCCTCTGTTGCTACGGGACAGTAATGAATAAAAATTCATTTTTTATCATCAGAAATGTTGTTTGTAATGTTATAGATCTGGGAAATAGGCAAGAGGGCAGAGTTCATGATTATTCCTGACTTATATATCTTGCACATGATTGGACTTGAGGTACTTTTGCCTAGATGCTAACTCTTGTTGGACGAACATACAATTCTGATGGGTACAATATCAACTAAAGAAAAAAGACATATGCATTAGGATTTCTATGTCTAATAATATATAACCAATTAAATGAGTGACTTGATAATGCAAATGAGTATCTATTTACTATCAATTAGAGAATAAAAATACATGCAGTACTTACATGATTATTGATAGGATTATTGTAAAAAATGAAAAGTACTGCATCACTAAAAAAAAATTTTAAATTAAATGTAAATATAAATACTTTTTATGATAACTCTTTTATCAAAATTTATTTCTGTATATGTATATTGAAATAATGCTAGATAGAGATTGTTAGGGTGCTAGAATGTTGAAATCAAGATCTTGCTAAATGCTCTAGATTAAAGCTCTATTCTGTCATTTTTGATATGTTTCATATGACTATGTGAGTGGTGAATATAATAACAATATATTGTAAGAGCACATTTAAACTGACCAAACAACCATTACCACAAAGAATCATCACAAGCTCATTACTAATTATATATTAATAACATTTGTATAAAATTGTCAGTTAAAATTATATCCTTGACAATACTGATATATATGTATAATAAATCCTTAAATGGAAGCAAGTAAAAATCTCAAAAAACTAAAGAAAGAAATCATTAATGTTAAACTTTTTTTTCTTTATAAATCCAGCATAAAATTCTATAAAGATCAAAATAATGACAACCATGAAAATAAAAGCGTGAACTTGAAACTCATGCATCAATAAGTCAAACATAAAACAATTTAGAAAAATTTAATTCCTTTTACATAAAAGAAAAAAGGCAAAGAAATTATGTAGTCAAAAAAATTTATTTTTTTACGTCCTAAAATTAATTTACACCTGGATATCATTTTATGCGGTAGATAGGCTCCTCAAAAAATGAGCACAAAAGAAATCGCACAAAAATAAACGTAACTTACCTTGAAAAATGGGGGCCAAGTTCTGTAATTTTTGAAATCGGCATAAAAGTTCAGCAACAAGGAAAAATTACTTTAAAATATGCATTAAAAAACTAAGAAAATAAAGTATGACTAATAAAAAATTTCAAATATTTGAAAAAAATTAATACAAGACAAACTTTTTTTTCTTTTTTTATTAACTACAGTATTAATTTTACATTTTTCATACATATTTTAATCTTTACTGCTATTAGACAATAAGCATTCGTTTGTGAATGAGTAAGAAATCTGATTTGTGACATAAGGTACAACTAGCGCCACTTTCATGAAGTTTTGTGCTATGTTAATGGTTTTCTGTTTCTATATTAAAAAATTGGATCGCAATCAAAACAAAAAGGTTATACATTATCATTAGAAAGATTATTTTCAGTTTATAAAATCAATAAAATCTTCGTTTTTATTTAAATTAAAAATCTAAAAAAATATTTATTTCTGTTAATATCTAACAAAATACGTTTTAAAAATGTAAAATGTTTGAATATTTATTGCGATATTTTTATACATGCTATATAAATCTATTATTATTACTTACTCATTAGTTAATTAGGTTAATTACATAGAAGCTAAGATTCTAAATACAGCTATGGGCCATATTCACATTAGCTGCTAATATAATGTTATATTTTTGAGAAAAAAAAAGTATTTCAAGTCAAAATAAGTTATTAATAATTTAAATTTCTTGATATCTAATAAATGTAGTGAACTATGAAAGATATTAAAAAGAAACATGAATCGCATAACTTCAAAATCGCATTAAAATAATCTGCATAAAACAAGACCCAGGTATATTTGACATTTTAACTATCATCAATATTAAAGCGCTCATTAGCCATTATAATTGCAACTTGATAAAGTTGATTAAAGAGCCCACCTTAATTCCTTAAAGCATATATTTTTACCACAAGTTAAAATCTAGAAAAGAACAAATCAGGTGTGGCTAGGGAGTGCGAAAACATCATGGGGATGGAGATACTCGTGATGACCGAATACCATCAGATGAACTACCATCCAGTTAATGCAAATAAATTTTCCTAAAAGAAAAGATACTTGGATGTTCTCCAACAAGAACTATAATATTTTGTTTGTTAAATTGGTTTCTTTCTTTTGAAAAAGAGAGTCAATCCATCCAATCATCAATTAGACTAAGGGGAAGGGGAGTCATCAATTATAGTATTAATTTTTCATTTGATAATAAAATATAGGTGCAGACTCCTGAACTTGCTTGCTAATAGATGCACTAATCTACTGACTTGAAAAATGAGACTTTGTTCTTATATAACATTAAATGCTCACACTTGGACAATTACAAGATTTGATATTATTATTTTTTTGTTCAGTTAATTTTTAATTATTAATTATTTATTATTCAGAATGTATAACTAAAACCTGGAATGATTAGTGTGTTCTACCATACATCTATATGACACAAGAATAGGAGAAGGCTCAGAATCTAAAATCAACTCTCAACAGATCACCAAATATAGACAGACAGTGAAAATTAATGACAATGATTTTCATGAAATTTTAGTCAGCAAAAAGTTGATTGTTAAAATATAGTTTTAAAATTTGTCTTCAATGTAAATTTGAGATTGTTAAATTGGAATGAGGAATGACTATCCTTCATATGGATCAAAGGTATACGTTAGTAAGTTAGTTAATGAAAACAAAGGTAGGATGATCATGCATATAGAATTATTAAATTAAGCAAATGCTTAATTTCTGTTATGAAACAATCATAAATGGAAACCATCATCAAAATTAATTTGTTAAACATTAAATTAAAGTGTTTGTTTTTCATTTTGTCCATTTTCCAATTAATCACACAACATGCATATCCAATGCATAAGTTAGTCACAAATAATCATACGTTGAAATAGAGTACATGTGCATACTCCCGGAGGTTGAACTATGTGGCATAATGAGGATAAAGAGATCAAGTAAGGGAAGTTATGCAAGTGTGAACTCTATCCCACTCAATCATTAATTAGCATGGGACCACTTCATGAAACTTAGATAAATCATCAAATAACTGACTTGTCACAAAATGTTTAATGCCTTACTTTGGAGACCCAATGGGCAACCATAGATAAATACACCTCTCAAGGAGAATAGATCATCCTGTTACATATCCTTCCCAAATCGATGGGTCTCTTAAATAAGAGCATGGCAGAATAAATATCATCCTGTCACATATGACATGACAAATTGTGGAGCATTGAATCACAGTCCATCTCATTGCAATATATTAATTGATTTAAAAATATAAAAAAAAAGTAATCTATATAACATTTCTTATTTAATTTATAAATTCCAAGCATAATATACTCATTAAACTCAATACAACCAATCAATGTTACATCTTTAAATAAATCATTAATGAAATTGTCTGTAAAATGCACATATTCAGAATGAAATATTATTTCCTGGATAATAAATTATTAAATATTCTTACTTACTTGTATAGACACATAGATCAGAACTCAGTTCAGTATCTATCACTTGTACTGAATGCCATTACAGTATAAAGAATTTGTCACTGTTTTCACAGCTTAGGCAAACAGAAAAATTTGTGATCATGTGATAATTAGGGTTTTTTTATAGCATTCCTAACCATGAGATGATGGTGGTTATAGCTATCATAGAACTAAAGAAACCAAATACACAACATATACTAAACAGAGTTAAGATCCACATGACTATTTAAGCAACTGAGCTTGGGCTGAAAACATCTGTTTTCATTTTGGACTTGTAGCTTTATAATAAATATTCCTATATTAGAATTCTTAATTTCCTAAAAAATAGCCATTACCTATAACATTTGATATATATATAATTTAAATACATGTATAATTTATACTAAGCAATGCAATTATAAGAGACTTGAACTGAGGTCTTCAAGCTCTCTACACCTATCCAATCAATCTTATACAACTGATACACATGACCACATACACGTGAAAAAGATAAATGATCACTAGATATATTTCACGCTGAACCAGCATTCATCAGTTGGTCCAGATCACCATCTGTCACACATATATACAATCAGTGAACAATTTATATTAAGATAGCAAATCTTCAAGATTTAATGGACAAGCTTCAATCTTCTCCACTCTCCAACTCTTCAGTCATCGATAGACAAGCTTCAATCTTCTCCACTCTCCAACTCTTCAGTCATCGATATCACTAAAACACTGAGGATAGAATGATCAAAGCTCTTGTTGATGTCAATATTATTGTCATACCCATGATGACCTTAAGTCAATGATACATCTCACACATAGGACCTTAATAAGTTCATTTAATTATATAGAAAAGGGAATAACAGAATACAGGCTAACTATGCAAAATTTAAATATTATTTTGGACTTGACTGCTGATTTTCAAGCTTCCTACAGCTATCCAATCTATCTTATACAACTGACACACATGGCCACAAAACATTGAAAAAATAAATGATCTACAATATATGTATTTCATGCTGAATCACCACTCATTAGTTGGTTCTGATCAGTCTGTCATATATATATATATACAATCAGAGAAACAATTTATATTACGATAGCAAATCTTCAAACTTTAATGGTCAGGTTTCAATATTATTCACTCTCCAAATATTCGGCTGTGTATATCATTGAAACTTTGAGGATGGAATGTTCAAAACCCCTGTTCATACGAATATTATTGTCACACCCATGGTCATCTTAAGCTAATCTGACCCCTCACACATAGGATCTTAATATGTCCATTTAATTATACAGAAGAGGGATGGGAAGAATATAGGCTAAATATGTAATATTCAAATGAATGTATATTTTTATACTAAACTTGAGGTAATTATAAAAGATTTGAATTCAGACCTTCAAGTTTCCTATGTCTATCCAATCCTTTTTACATAAATAATACACATGATCACAAACATGTGAAAAAGATAAATGATCTCCAAATATAATATTTCATGCTAAACAAACATTCAACACATGGTTCAGATCACCATCTCACATATATATATATATATATATCCAAGTTTGTCAATTAAAGTTTGAAGATTTATTATATTAATATAATCTGAACACTAATTATATATGTGTGTGAGAGATGGTGATCTGGACCAACTAAATATGGATATTGGAGAACATTTATCATTATCACATAAATGTGGTCATGTATATAGATTGTATAAAATGGATTGGATAGCTATAAGAAGCTTGAAGGTTTATATATATATATATAGTGTGGATAGTTGAAGGATGCTTGAAAATCTGAGTTCAAACCCCTATACTTACAATTAAAGCTCCCAGATTTGTGAAGAGTGCCTGGTTTTCAAATATCTACATATCAAATATCTACATATCAAGCTTGTATCCTGTCCATCCCTCTTATATGTATGTAAATGGATACAGTCCTATACATGAGGGGTCAGAGTGACTTCAGGTCAACATGGCAATAATATTAGCATCAGCATGGGATTTGAGTTTTCATCATCAGATTTTCAATGATATGGATGGCTGAAAAGTTGGAGTGGATTGAAGCCTGTCCATTAAAGTATGAAGATTTGCTATCTTAATATAAACTGAGCATTGATTATATATGTGTGTGAGAGATGATAATCTGGACCAACTGATGAGTGCTGGTTTAGCATGAAATACGTATATTGGTGAATATTTATCTTTTCTACATGTGTGTGGTCATGGGTATCAGTTGTATAGAATAGTGTGGATAGTTGAAGGATGCTTGAAAATCTGAGTTCAAACCCCTATACTTACAATTAAAGCTCCCAGGTTTGTGAGGAGTGCCTGGTTTCCAAATATTTACATATCAAGCTTGTATCCTGTCCATCCCTCTTATATGTATGTAAATGGATACAGTCCTATACATGAGGGGTCAGAGTGACTTCAGGTCAACATGGACATGGCAATAATATTAGCATCAGCATGGGATTTGAGTTTTCATCATCAGATTTTCAATGATATGGATGGCTGAAAAGTTGGAGGTTGGAGTGGATTGAAGCCTGTCCATTAAAGTATGAAGATTTGCTATCTTAATATAAACTGAGCATTGATTATATATATGTGTGAGAGATGATAATCTGGACCAACTGATGAGTGCTGGTTTAGCATGAAATACGTATATTGGTGATTATTTATCTTTTCTACATGTGTGTGGTCATGTGTATCAGTTGTATAGGATAGTGTGGATAGTTGAAGGATGCTTGAAAATCTGAGTTCAAACCCCTATACTTACAATTAAAGCTCCCAGGTTTGTGAAGAGGGCCTGGTTTTCAAATATTTATATATATATATAATTGCCAACATAATAACAATATACACTAAAAAACTAATATACAAAAAGTAAACAAATATATTAATTTATTAAAAGCAAGCAGATGAAATAATAATAATAACTTGAAAGGCTGAAACCTTTGACAGATATAATTGCCAACATAATAACAATATACACTAAAAAACTAATATACAAAAAGTAAACAAATATATTAATTTATTAAAAACAAGCAGATGAAATAATAATAATAACTTGAAAGGCTGAAACCTTTGACAGATGCGCTTTTTCTTTTTCTTGTAAAGTCTCTGGTTTGTGTTTTAGTTGGGAGTTCCTTGTGCAGTCATTATTACTATATGATTGGCTGTCATTTAAGCATTTTTAAAGCGCATCTGTAAAAAGTAAACAAATAAATAACATACTACATTAAATATATTTGTCCTGAACTAGGTCCATCAGCAACAGTGTTATGAAATGATAATATATTTAGTTATTTTACACATTCTTTAGTGTTATATAAATTAATTACTACAAAAAGAAATATCACACAAGTTGATATATAAAAAAATCATTAAAAATAAGTAGTTTAGTCTATATGTGCATGTTGAATTATAATGTTATATCTATATATTTATATAGTATTTGCCAGTTAACATAAGATATAAAACTTCCAAGGCTAGCATATAAAAATCAGTAATCATTGGTAAGTTCTCCTTTTATGGATTTCACAATTTTTTTAAACTGAAAGGCTTTATGATAAAGTCAATCATTATAAATAAGAATATTTTTGTCATTTTTTTATTTTGCAATAACAAATGTAATGCATCAAATATAGGGGAAATAATGGAATAATTAACTGTGTTAAAAATGTCAATTTTTAAATGTATATAAACATGAAACAATATATTCAAATATTTCAATTAGAATTCAACAACTATATATATATGTGTGAACAGTTAAGAAGATGGAAAACGTGATATTCTTTACCAAGTCACAAATGTAAACAAAAGAAACTCTTCATCAAAAAGTAGTGGTACTTTAAACATAGCTAATTCATTAAGTTATGGCAACCAAAATAAACAATGAAAAGGACAAAAATTTAAACTCCACAGCAAATACTTAGATAATTATGGAGTCTTGTTTTACCATCACTAAGCAATCAATCAATTGATTTTTCTTTTCCTTGAAAATGTTTTCTTTTAACGATTAAATTCAACCTTTTGATAAAAAGAAACTAATGAACGATAACTGAGATGTTATAAATTAAATCTATGATAAATATAAAAATGAGAATGTCATCCCGATTGCAATTCAGATATTATTACTGTGACAAAATAATGTTATATATCTAATAATATTTTAATTTCAAAAATAACATGCAAATTATGCATAACCATATATCCAAGACTAATAATGTATATAGACATTATATATATATATATATATATATATATATATATATATATATATATATACATTATATATATATATATATATATTGTGCCCTCACTTCCAGAAATATATAGTATAATCTAAAATTATGACTAGTTAAATAAATAATTCTGCTTGGCTAAAATGTGTATAACTATTATTGAAATATTTTACAATACTATATCTTATCAAATTTATTCTAATTAACAAAAAAAAATTAATATGGTTCGATATCATGCACTAACTAAATTAAGTATTTATTAAATCATGAGACTATGAAGTGAAGTTACAAGTGGTAATATGAATTTACATTGAGCCATGTCACACAAAAAACATTTACCTCAATGGCATAAGAATACTATTACCTCTTTATTACCTCAACTAATACATCTATAGCACTCCTATGTCTTTTATAATAATTATCTAGCTAAAATAATATTAATAAATAAATTTTAATCTTTTATCAAAGGAATATAACTAAAATAATCTCAGGTTCTTTTAATTAATTTAAAATAATTATACTTCCTGCAGATAGGCATGATAAGGGATTTAATATCAAACCTAACTACACCTAACTTACAATAATAATAAATAATTAATAATAACAATCACCTGTGTATAAGTTAACCTTATCTATTTTTATTATACTACTAATCATTAAGGAATAAGTAAATAATCTACATGCCTTTCATCTTCATATAGTATCTTAATTAAGAAATATGATAAAATCTTATAATTTAATAATATGTGGCAATGAATAATATTATATTCTTATATAGTGCATTGTAATTATTTTATGTCCATCATAACAATAATATGTTAATGACAATGAATTTCAGTAAAATCATATTAAGAGAATAGGGTATTTCTTAAAAAAAAAATAATAATAATAATTTAATTCATACTGTGTAAATATTATGTTTTAATTCAAATTATCTGTTGTCATATGTTGTGGTGCAAGATAATGAATTTGACACACTTTTAAAACAATTTAAACAAATTTATTTACATTAAACTTTAATAAACACCTTATATACAATATATACATTCCAAATGAAAAAGTTAAAAAAAAAACAAAAAACAAGTTTACATTGTCACTATTCCCATTATCCAAAAACATCCTATATATTTCTTATATTTTTTTAATGTATCATTTAAATAGTATTTAAGAACTTATATTTTAAACAATTCAAAATACAGCAAAACTCTCCATATAGTAGTGCCATCTTGTGCTAACAAGATCAATCAATGGATGCCAGAAGGCTTGTGCATAAAATCCCTATCTAGTGCCTACTCATCCAATATCCCCAGACTAGTTTCTGGCTTGTGGCCTTCATCAGTGAGGAGCCATGGATCTGTGAGCCTAATAGGATAGTGGTGGCTATAGTTGTTAAAGAGCCAAAGACACCAAAATGTATGGGTGCTGAATTGAGTTCAGACCCATATGACTATATAAGCTATTGAGCTTGGGTTGAAAATATTAATAGTGTTTTCAATTTCATTCTCATAGTTTTATAGTTAAATAGAGTTAAAAGGTGGGTGCTGGAGGGTTGCATTAGATCCTAAGATCTAGGTGCAGTGCTCTCAGATCCAAGGCTCCTCACTGATGAAGGCCACAAGCCAGAAACTAGTCTGGGGATATTGGATGAGTAGGCACTAGATAGGGATTTTATGCACAAGCCTTCTGGCATCCATTGATTGCTCTTGTTAGCACAAGATGGCACTACTATATGGAGAGTTTTGCTGTATTTTGAATTGTTTAATAACAATTATTGTGCTAGTATGAGATAGTGATCATGTGATGTTTAGTGGTTTAACTTATATTTTGTTATATCATTTACAATCAAATAATACAACAGAAGGCTTTTATATAAAATATATCATTTATGTAGCACATGTAAAGTAAAATTTAAAATTAATAATTAAAATGCTCATTCCAGCTAAATGTTATAGATATTCCTATTATAGTGTAACTATTATATATTACACTCATAATTAATATTAATCAAATATCAACTAATGTATAGGCTGATATAACTTTGTAATATTATGTGATATTTATCAACTACATAATCGTTTATTTCATTCTGATGTAATTCCATAATAATATACGTCTTATTAAAATATGCAATACATGTAGGTTCTTTTCTTGAAATAATATTTAAAGTTATCCTACAATTTTACAAAGACAAAATTTTTATTTATAAATTATCCATCTTCATACAATTATTAGATTAAAATAAAAATTCTATGATTCTTTTTTCGTTTTACTACCATTCTTCTCTACTTTACTTAAACTGATCATAATCACATAATTACTACATTATATATTATTCCTATTCCATCCTAATAAAATCCTATCTTCAAATATCATTCTAATCTCATTTAACTCACCCTTATATTGTTTAATAAGAAAGAAAAAAAATTACTTTACTTCTTACTAACTTGAAAAATAAATATAAATGACTCCTACTAATATAATAAATCACTATCCTAACATTGGAACAGAAACATTAAAGTTTATTCACGAAAGAATCATATAATTACTTCCCTCATTACGTTGTAATAAATTTATGTTATAAAATAAAGTATGCATATTTTAAAATAAAACTATTATTAGTAATCTTATGCGTGTATATTCTTCAAATATTCATACATTCACCCAACAATCAAATAATATTTGGTTCATCTAAAAGAAAACAAAGCAAAATACATTAAATTATTAATATTATACAATGGTTACCATAAGCGATATTCCAACTTATAAATCAGCTAGACAATGTCCTCTTGGATTATAGATTAACAAAATAATATCACATTCATACATGACAATCGTTCTTAAAATATTAAGTGTTTTAAAATTATAAAAAAAAATACTTTATGAAACTACGCGTTATATTAATATGCAATTTCTTTTAAATGTATCTCTCTTATCCCTAATAAATCAATAAAATAATTAAATATTTATGTTAGTTAAGTAAATAAAATTATATCTACAAGAGACTCCAATGATGTTTTCCACCAAATAAATGTTCTTTTCTTCCCAGGTAACAAAATTTTCCAACAGCACTTACTTTTCCATAAATCACGTGTTTAAATAATTTCTCATGAAATAAATGAAAGACGTTTTTTTTTTTTTTTTAAATAAAATAAAAGATAAGTTCCACCATAAAAAAATAAAGATAAACAATTAAATCAGTTTAAAGGATCCAGACCTATTATTTAAAAAATTCTTTAAAAGTTATTATTCTCCTAGGATTAGTCAATAGTTTGCAATGTTTTTATTTAAGTATTATAAATTAACTCGGGCGTCCACATATACTTATTGCACATTTTTAAAAATATTTCAGCAAAATCAATTTTAATATTTTTCTGTATGACCAGCATCCAGAATTTAATACCATAACATTTTTCTTCTATCTACAAGTATTAATCTGCCAATTAAACTTCCGATTTATCAGCCTTCTTAAAAATTATCGATAACTAGTCTTTAAAAATAACAATGACTTAATAAGGCAAGTATTTTAGTAATTATCAGTAATTTCCATATTTTCATCAAAAGATACTTTTAAAATATATTATTTAAAATACTACACCTTTCTCCAAAATATTTATTTATAAAAATATTATAAATTTTAAATTAACTTCTTTCACCATGTTATTTTACCGGTTTTTATAAATATTGTCCTTCCACATAATGTCCAATATATTAATTTTATCCATCTACTATTCTTTTTAGACAACACAGCGTCCACTATATTTTTTATACAAAGTTTCCAATACATTATATCAATATGTGATATTTCCATGACTATTTGACAGCAAAATTAGACTTTGATAGAAACGATTGATAAGGGATTATGAATAACTAGCACTGCATCTCTAATGGTAAAATTTCTTAAATTATTTGAACTACTCTCTTTATAAACTAATAACGATTACGAGAGTGGTTCTAATATTTTACTTGGCTATATTTAATAGCATACTTAACCCCTAAACAATTAAGCCCTAGCTTTTATACTAGAATATATCACCCACATGATTCGTGAATTAAACAATCACTTTACTACCTTATCTACATATCTGGTTAACAATACAAAATGTAAACGAAAATAAATAATGACTCATTTAATATTTATTATTTATTACATTATTTAATTCTTAAATTATTTTTTATCTTTTATTTAAATCCATTAAACATTTTAAAAATATATCTTTTACTTTCTTTCACTTTTAGCTTTCATAAATCTATTTTCCTAAACAAACTAAAATCTTTTATTCATTATATTCATTTTTTTTTTTTTTGAAACAGTATAAAAAAACAAGATTTAATATTTCATACTAATTAATTTTTATTTTTTATCTCGTAGTAGTTCAAATAATATTTTAAATCTTATAATAGAATTTTTTAAAATAGCTTTGTAACTTCACTAAAAAAAAATTCACAAGCATATGTGTACAAATGTCTATCTGTCACATGACTTACAACACGGATAGAAACGTTTATAATTAGCTAAATATAAACTAACAATCCAATTTTTGTAAAATTAAATATTTTTTTTTAAATAAATAATATACTATAACAACTTTTAAAATAATAATTTGATACTATAAAATCAAATATTCATCTTCTATTATGTACTATTAATAACAAAAAATATTCTACATTCACTTACTAAATATTATTTTCTATCATCAATAAATATATCATTTATTTAACTTTAAGTTGTCATTTTTTAAACTTTAGCTTTAAACATCTATTTACAAAACCTATTAATGCAGTATTGATCATGGCCAGTTTTCACAACCATATAATATTATCATTTTTCCCTATTGAGTCTCTTTCAAATATTAGCACAATTTCACACATCAAATATTCATAGTTTAATTTAATTAAACTTTTAAAAGATTATTAATAAAAATAAACATCACACAACTGAAATATATCTTGAATTTAAATTTTTTTTTAATAAAACTAACAGAATAACTTGTGAAGACCCATACAAAAGGGCACAATATATATATTGTAATGGTCAGAATCGTCTATCTCGCTAACACACTGCATAATTCAAACCCCAGACACTAAACTGAACATTCTAGGAGGGATTGCCTTCTAGATATACTAAGTTCGAATCTAAAGTCCAAATTTCACAGCGCCACCTGCGTGATAACGCATCTGATGCTACAACTAGTATAACCTTTTAACGGTGCCTGGTGGTCAGGGAGAAACAAAAGACTCTATACTAAGATAAGTTTGGGTGGCTAATTAACGTCTATGGATTTACAAAAGAAATGCAGAAAATATATATATATATAGACCGAGACAGTGATAGGAATTAAATAAAATAAGAGATAAAATTTAGTTTTAAAATAATTTCACACAATTTATTTAGATAAATATATATATAACGCCACCGTCTGCTTATATGAGACAGGGACGCATATTAAATAATTGTTGGCATTTATATTTCAGCAATGACAAAAGATTTTAAAACAGAGTGATATATTCTATTCCTCGGGCTAATAGCATTACGATAATGTGCTTGACGAGATAGGAATATGTGCGAGGTGCTTTGAGTAAATAGACAAGTTTAAGAAAAATATTTGAAATGAAATGTTCTAAAATATTTATTCATTTCGAGAATAGTAACAGACTAAAGCTTACTAAGCAAACGTGGGAATGTGATCAAAGCATTTATTTGAGAATAATAATAATTTGTATTGGGAGGTCAGTATTGCTGACAGTGAATTTATAAAGTTGGAGGGTGTGACTCGTTTAAGTCACGGATGCTTTGTAAAATAAATATAAAATGAAACAATATTGAAAATCCGGAATAATTATGGAGGGCATCTCGCCGCTAACCCATAGGAAAGTATTTTGACGAAACAGCCGAAACTTAGCGACTGTGTGACGATTGCGTTTAATTCCCAGGGGTGTCATTTGTGAACACCCTCTGCCTGGAAACTTGCAATGAGCGAAAGAATGGACTTTGCCGTGTAAAGAATCCTTGGAAAATAAAAACAAAGCGGTCTCAACAACCAATTCATGTACCAGCAATACGAGACTAGTGTATATAAAAACATACTAAATGGGTTTTACTTGTATTAAGAGAAATGCCCAATCAACTTCCCTCAAATTCATTTAAAAGGGTCCGCACATTCCCGACATCAATGATGAACTTTATAATTAAAATAGAACACGGTAATTAAAATAAGAAAATGCATGCTTGCGGGTTTGAAAAGTAAGTATAGATTTATATACGCAATCATGCATTTGGGGACACATTTAATCATTGACTTCGCACATACTCTTATATTAGATTAAAATCAATAACATGTAGATTTTAAACTATGTGATTATGTTACATTAAAGAAAAGAAGCACCCTCGAACGAGTGATTTGCAAGACAATAAAATTGGAAAATTATAAATTTAAAATATGCCTTAATAGCGGCGTCTTATTTTCAATAGAGGGAATAGTTCACTCGGTCAAAGACGATTCTGACACATTATCATAATAAAATAAAAGAAAGCTTTATAAATAGAAAATATTAACCCAAGGATAGAGAGCAAAATGTTAAGCATATTTAAACACACAAAATAAATACACAATGAAGTTGTGAAATATAAGAAAACAATGTTAAATAGCTATAGCATGTTAGTTAGTGATCACAAGAGCTCTTGGGTTAATTTAGGTTACCTCTGGAGAAGCATTTGCAGGTAGATGTTCGGCAGGTTTTATAATTCAGCAGCAAAATCTGGAATGTTCATATTTGGCAGCGGCAGCAGCAGTTCCGGGATCCGTGTGATAAATTTTTGATGGTATGGAGCAGCGGCTGGCTATTCCGAGGGGACATAGCCATCTTAAACGCCTCTACTCGGACATGTCAAGGTTAGCAAATTATTAGAATTTTAGAACAACTCAGAAACCTTTAGACAACTCAGAATTCTTTAAAAGCTTAGAATGGAGAACAAAAGAAAAACATCCTTTTTATAGTAAAATTTAACAATAGACTTGTCCTGGAGTGTACAAAATTATTGGACTTATCTGCTGTAATTAAATCTATCCGAATGTCTAAAGGAATTCAACATTAATTAATTTCTTTTGTTAACTTCCCCATCGACATTCGAATTACAAACTAGATTTAATTAAAATTACTGCTACTAATTAAAGAAAACTTAAGTGGACAGCTGCTGTTTTTAGATAAACTTATATAATTAAACTATTGTCCCTCATTTATTTTAACAGAAATATTTGGGATGATTTTTATTAAATAAAATGAAAATTATTTTATTTTAAATTGTAATATTTGAATCTATCTACTAAACGAATATTTACTAAATGCATTTTATTTTAAATGTGGTTTTAATTTCTCCTTATTTGTAAAAATGAAAATACTTAATTGTAAATTATTAGAGAAAAAATATAGTTAAATCAAAATATATTACGACGGTAATATATTTGTAAATAGATCCAAACAAAATAACTAACAATTTATAATTTTGATATGTTTTAAAATGGATATCATAGTGTGTGCGCCATTACGACTTATATAACTTCTTTTGATAAATGTAAATTATGTGAACAAATACATAATTCATAATATTTTATTTGGGAATAAGTTATATATATAATACGAACATTGTGCTCGTGGTTTAAAATTAGGCGGGATTTTCGGTATATAAGTGTATTGCAGACACACTACGATAGATTGGGGTTCAAACTAAGGTATGAGGGTAGGAAGTAGGTGAGAAAAGGTGAAACGAAGATCTGCAAAGCAGACCTTACTGTTTCAATATATATATATATATAATGTCCAAATTAATGGTTATAAACAGAACTTCTAAAAAAAAAATTATTGGATTATCAATATAACAAATATTATTAATTCTTGCTATTATTCTTGTTATGATTACAAATAATATTATTGAAGTGATATTACTATTATTGATAATGTTGCCTTATAAAGTGGATTATTAAACTGATCTAAGAAGTCTTCTTGAATAAATTTTATAAATAAAAAATTTTCAAATATGTGTATCAATATTTTTTATAGCAGTTTTTATTCAGATATAAAAACACTCATGCATATAAAGTCAATTTTAAAGAACAATACATGGAATAAAAAATCATAAAATAACAATAATAAGAATAAATTATTTGAAATAGTATCAGAATAATAATAACCTTATTATTGTAAATACACAGTTAAATTGGTATTGATTAAAAATAGAAAATTGTAATATAATATTTAAATATATGTATGTTCATCCATAAATATTTATAAAACATTAATGTATTTAAAAGTTCAAAATCACAGAATAGTTAGGAAATTTAATATTATTGGTAATAAAAGATTAATTAGAATGAGAAATTAAAAATAAAGTAAAATCATTTATTTTAATATTTATTATATATTTTTTTTGTAAAATGATAACAAGATATTTTATTTTTATTAATTAAAGTAATATATTTAAAATATTTTAAAATATTATTTTTAATTTTAAAATAAATTCCTTACAAAATTGGTGCTACAACTTCTTAAAACTTTCAAAGATTGCCTGCTACATGTTGTATTCTAATAACAATGACAAAATTTCCCATAAAAAAGCAAAAGTGAAGAATTTTGAACAAATATAATAATTTCATTAATCATGTGACTCAAACTTATAAATATATCTACATGTTAAGAATTGTTTATTATTCTTTATTAATTGATTGCAATTTAACTATACTGGACTTAATCTAAAGTTAGCTATATCGGCATCTTGCAGTACAATGGAAATGGAGAGGAGAACCAAATAAACATTTGTCTTAATGGCAAATGTGCCTCAAAACAGTCATTGATGGGAATTAAGTATTTAACCACATTCATCAACTTGTAATACACTTTATAAAAAATAAAACTTTAAAATATGGATTGAAATATGAAAATTTAAAATTATATGGGAAAGCTATTTTTATTTAAATCATGTTATTCACTTATCCAGTCTACCCAAAAATTGCATATTATATTTACTACAGCAACAAAAATTGCTGTGGATACACAACTAAGTATTAGATAATTATGATTAAAAAGTACATTTTGACTAGTTAATTTTATCTTTATCTAGATAAACGCTTGTATTTTGGATAAATATTGTTAACATAAATTTTAACTAATGGATTATGTCTTCACAAAACTGTCCAGAAAAACTATAATTTATGAATGTCATCCCTTTAGGGATTATTAACTACATCCCACACCTGGAAAATGAAACAACTTATTGTGATTTTCCAAAATACTATAATAAAATTCAAGACATTATTTATTATATATCTCAAACCTAGCAAGTAAAACAACATATTGATATTTCTGGCATATTTTAACTACTTGATTCTCCAGGTGCTATATTGAATTTTTTTAAAAATTGGCCTGAGATACAATTTTCGCAATAACTTCAGTTTTCATAATGTTAGAGCAAAAAAAAAAAAAATTACATCGATAGAAACTAGAAAAACTAAGGAAAACAATAAGGCTAAGACAAATACTGATTACCGTTTAAAAAATAAGAAAAAAGAAATTTCAACATATGACATAATTATTAGTTTATTGTTTGTTCATAAATTCTAATTCATCACTAACTAAGTTTAAATTACATCTTCAGTGATAATTTATTTGCTTACCTCACAAAATTCTTTCAAACTATACACAATATGTCTTACCTGAGATAATCCATAGCTCCGGAATCTCCAAAAGTATTCACAGAAGAATTCTTCATTTTTATCTTGTACCGCAAAAGTTATCAAATCTCAAAGACATCTATAAGAAAAACATTCATCCTAATAAAAAATACAAAACAAATTATTTCCAGAAGATAGATATGCATTTGTCATCATAGAAATTGGCATCTTCTCTATCTAAAACTAGAAATTGTAGGTTACTGTCTGTATCATTGATAAAATGAGTTTCATCTCTTCATTTTATATTTTTTTGTGTACATCAGTGATGTTTATGTTCTTTATGCATGCCAGCGATGATATCTTGTTATATTTATTATATCACATAGGTATAATTTATTTGCATATAGTCCATTAGTTAGCTATAGACTTGAAAATAATGAGTTGAAAGATATAGCAAAACTAATGACTCGACAGCATGAGTATCAAGGCATAGGCAAAAATCAGAATTTGATACTTTGCCTGTAAATGCAATCTTTCTGTACATTTGATTATTAGTTTTGTAAATCATTACTTGTTATACAACACACAAGAGTAAACACAAACACACCATATAAACATAATAAATTCTTAAATCTTTTGAGAATCATTTTTTATAAAATAAGTGGATTAGAACACACAAAATTACTGTACATACGAATTCATATGAGCATAAATAAATACAAATGCAAATTAATAAAAATTAAATAATTTTTCAAATAATTAAAAAAAATTAAAATATTATTTAAAAAATTAAAATTGTATACTTACGAGCCTGATATTCTGCAATTACGTTTAGACTGCATGGAAGGCCTTGTTTGTGAATCAGCGTATTTTTAATCTGTTTTGTTATGAGGCTGATAAAAGTTTTCTGCCTTTAATGCTTCATGGAAATTACAAAATTGATCAAAAATAAATAAATAAATGCACATGTTATGAAAAAAATTAATAAAAAATCCAAATTTCATCCGACAATTTTTGTTAACGACATCTTTAAAAGCTACATTAGAGATGTATCAAATGCCCATATTTATTTTGTCATGAGCTTATAGTTTTTACATAATTAAAAAAAGTAAACAACATTTCGACCAATGAAATAAGACGCATGAGACACCCGCTTAATAACCCGAAGCAGTTTTAAACTCATTACTAATGGATTTTACTTAAAAAAGTCAAACATCATTACAAATTATTCTATTATAAAAATTAAACTAGCCAATCCATTAGGATTTTACAATCTAAACAACCAATGAAGTATTGAAACAATTTCAAACAGTTTGAAAAAAAAAAGGTGTCAGGATAAATATGTTGAATGAAGTTTCTTAAAAAAGCTGAATTAATGTTAAATGATAACAAAATATTATATTTCTCAAATTTGTTTAATATTAATAATATCTAAAGTTATCTTGTTCAGTAAAAGTTATCACCAGAAAAAAAGGTATAATAAAAGAATATACAGTTAGTATATTAAATTTATGATTACAATTTAGTACAAATGTGTTAATAATTTTTTGTACCATGGGCACTGGTTATTAATATATTTTACAGTTGTTAATATTTAACGTTACTTAACAATTATTTTATAGTTAAGTCATAATACTTGATGTTTTGTGTTTTATTAACATATTAGTATGGTTTTGTTTTTATAATTTAAGGTATCTAAACCATATAGTTGAAATATTTATTTTTAAATATTACACTTCTCATGTAACCACATAAATACTCTGATGATTTTTATAAATATTATAATTCAATTATAATTGTGACACTGATACTTTTCTAAATATTAATTATCAGTTGAGTTAAACTCCTGACAACATTGTATTACTTTATTCACAATGATAGCTTGATAAGCCTATTATAGAATGTTACCAGCACCTACTGGGATCAGGTTAAGTAAATGCATACTTTAAAAAGATATTGTAAGTGTGGTTAATGTTTTGCTCTTTTTGAAGTAACTAAGTTTATAAGCCAGATACCTAGAGGAAACAAATTGTATTATTATTAATTAAAGATATAATAAAAGATTATTTTATTTTATTTATTTATGAATTAAATCATTTGAATAGAACTTAACAACTTTCTCCAATAAAGTGTTTTGTTTTATATCATGTTAAGATAAAACATATATTTAGTTAGTAATAAAGTAGGAATCATTATCCTATTCAAAAACATTGCAAGAATATTTATAATTAAAGTGTCATATTCATTATTATTATATCCTTCATTGAAATATTTTTATTAATTTTGTTAATAATTTAATTATATTTTATAAATTATCTGGTTTTTGTCTCTAATTAGTTAATGATCATCTCTGTTAATTTTATGGATATGGTTTCACAAACATATAATTATTATATATTATTTAAAGACATACTGCTTCATCAGAAATGTGGTTCATTATTTTTATACTTACACCATATCCTTTTTACTATTTAGTTACTTAAAATATGAATTAAATACAATAAAATACCCATTGCTATTTGATTGTATAAATAATAATAATTTATAATTTTCAAGATATATTTTTTAAAAAAAATACTATTTACTATACTTTAATATTAGAATGCTGAGATAAATTTAAATTGAATTTATGTATTATGAATCCTTAGAACAAACTCACTAGCTTAAAAATTATGAATGGTAAAAAAATTATTCTTCTAAATCTAGTTACATTTTAAGTCATAGTAGAAGTCTGAGATATTATGAGTAGTTATATATAAACATCTGTATAGTTCTAAAATTTTGTTTTCTGTTTTAAATTGCAGAAAAACAGTGAATTACACATGCAGCTATACCATCAGTCCCTGTGCTTTTTTTCTCTTTTGATAGGTAGGCACCATATTTTTCTCTGACAAAAAATGAATTTCTAATTAATTTTTTTGTGAATAAGATCCATTTTTCCCTCAATTTTATTACATTATAAGAAAAAAGTAGTACATAAACAAAACAAACAGCAGAAATGGATTCAGAAGTGGATTCTACCATCTCCGATGAGTTCACTGTTTCTAGAACCTTTGATTCTGAGGATAGCATTACATCCAGCGATTTGAAAGAATCTTTTCTTTCGACATCAGAAGAAGAAACACCATTAGGTCACTACCTTCCAATTGAAGGACATTTGGAGTTCTGATCCTAGTATGAGGAACTCTTATTTTGCAAATATAATGCCTTATAAATGATATAGTAAAATTTTGTCATATATACATTTTAATGATAATCAAACAATGTCGAGTAACGAAAATGAAGATTTTGACCATATCTATAAAATTAAACCAGCAATACACAAATGCAATGTAAATTTCAAAGCTGCATACCAAATGCATAGAGAGATTGCAGTTGATGAGGCAATCACAATATTTTCAAGTTAAAATACTATGAAGCAATATAACGTATCAATGCCAATAGAGAGGTTTCAAGTGGTGGATGTGTGCCGATAGCCACAATGGTTATGTGTATCACATGGAAAGGTATGCAAGCAAAGAACCAAGTTCAAATGATGGTCTACATTTTGGTACTTGTGCTGTAAAGTCAGTAGTTCTTCCACATTTTGCAAAACCACATCACATTATTTTTCCAAGTACAGAACTAGCAAAGGAACTTTTTGAAGGACAATAAATATAAGAAGAAAAGGTATTCCAAAAAAACATTGTTGAAGTCCATAATAAAATGAAAATGAAAAAAGGAGACTTATTCTGTCATTGATAGTTACTGGTCTTCAATTTTTAGGATGGATGGACAAAAAGACAACAGCTATTATCACAAATGCATAGACACCTTTTGGAAATGATGTTGTTAGCCAACAAAATAAAAATGGATCATAAAAAACAACTCTACGTTCACCTGCAATAAAAATGTATAACAAGTAAATGGATGGTATAGATTTGACCAATCAAAAGCAAACTCAATATTGTTGGGACAAGAAATCTCTGTGATGGCCATTGCAACTATTCTGGCATTGTTTTGACACAGGAAATTCAAATGTATATATTTTATATTCCATTTGTTGTGTCTCGTTTACAATTTTGGAGAACCTTGTCCAATATGTTAATTAATGGATTTTCCTCAAAGATAAAATATTGCCCAAAAATGCATATATTTCCACATCTGGCACAGAAATCATACGAAAACCATACACATGTAGACATTCGTCATTATAACATTATCTTCTGTAAGCATTGTGTTGTATGTCTAAAAAAACAAAGACATGAAATTCATATTGGGTGTTTGGAATGTGGATTGGTACCTATTTGTAATAACTCACAAGATAATATTTTGCTTTTTATCACACTCAAAATGTGACAAGTGATTCTAATTTTGTTGTACCAGTTTTACTCCAAACATCACCTGCAGTTTCATCACAAATGGACTTGCTAGGATTGTAATTAATATGTGTAATCTGAAGGTCTCCAAATGCAGATGCCTCCACTTATGCTTGGATGAGTTTTCCAGCATGATCAATAACTTTTCACATGGAATATTACTTGATAATCATTGATTTTATATTTTAGGTGAATTCAACATAACAAACTGATTTCTTATTCAGTGACAGGAGCATAGATAAGGAAATGATTCTTTTTATTATTCTGTTGTTTTTTTTTTTTTGTTGTTGTTGTTGGTTTGTTTTAATTGCGAGTACAATGGACAAATGGTTGATACCCTGATACAAGACTATTTAGTAAACAATTTAATTCTCTCTAGTAATTTGGTTGTATATAATCAAACAATTATTTTTTTTTATCATTCTGCCTTCACTAGTTTTTTTTCATATGTCATAGCATCGGCCGGGATGCGAACCCATAACCATCTGCAACCAATTACTTGCTTGCAAGGCAGCTTCGATGACCGCTCGGCTAACAACACTTGACTAGTTTTGTTTTTACTAACTTGAAATTAATAAAAACCAAGTTAGTAAACCAATAATTAATGAAAAACAAATTGGTAAAACAAAAACAAGTCAGTAAACAACAATTAATGAAAAACAAATTAGTAAAACAAAAAACCAAGTTAGTTTTGTTTTTACTAATTTGGTTTTTTGTTTTACTAATTTGTTTTTCATTAATTGTTGTTTACTAACTTGTTTTTGTTTTACCAATTTGTTTTTCATTAATTATTGGTTTACTAACTTGGTTTTTATTAATTTCATTTTATATTTAAGAGGCATAAGATGACCTGATTGTCTTCCTTATTAGAATTTTATGACAGCTTCATTGCTGATTACTTTTGCCAATTGGTAAACAAGATCTGGAATGATTTATCTTTTATTAATAACAATATAGAATAATATGAAATGTTAAATATTTTTATATTTATATTAGATAATATGAACAAGTATAATTCTCTGGAAGACATATCTTGAAAGAGGTAGAATATAGACATTTTTTAAATATAAATATGTGCCTTAGAGCCTTTTAAGTAATCTTGGACTGCCTTTTGAAATGAGAAATTTTTTCATATTCTAAATTTGTAAATTGTTTTCTGTATTGGCAATGATTATTCAGTATGATGATGTTATGAACAAGGTTAGTTTAGTCAAAGTCTAAAATTAAAATAGTTTTGAGCAAATAATGGAAAATTTAGAACTCAAATTTGTAGTGCATCTTGTTTATCAGGCTACTGAGTTTTCATAACCATTAGCAGAACTTGCATGATGCATACATATACACCAGTTTTATAATATACATATGTGTACCATGACCTTATTTAGAATTTTAAATTATGACACTTTACTTTTTCATTGTATTTATAGTGGTAAATAATAAGATCCTCACTCCCTCCATTATTTTTACATTGTGATAACATTTTAATTTTTTAAAAACTTCTATTAGGGAGAATGTTTTTCTTCCAGAAGCCTTGAGATTTTTCAACTTTTGGGGTGCAAGAAAAAAATGAAGAATTCTTATCTTCCTAATCTGAAGCTATGGATTATCTCAAAGAAGAAGTATTATGTATGGTGTGAAAGATAATTTTGTAAAAAATACAAAGAAATTATCAATGAAGATGTAATTTAAACTTAGTTAATGACAAATTAGAAATTATGAAAAAACAATAAAGTAATAATTATGTCAGATGTTGAAATGTCTTTTTTTTCCTTACTTTTTGAATGGTAATCACTATTTATCTTAGCCTTATTGTTTTCCTTAGTTTCTCTAGTTTCTATCAATGTAAAGTTTTTTGCTCTAACATTATTAAAACTGAAGTTATTGTGAAAATTGAGTTTCAGATCACTTTTTTAAAAAATTCAATATGACACCTCAAGAATCAACAAGTTTTGCTATAGAATAAGTTCACTTTTTTTAAAAACATAACTCAATAAAAATATATATAAAATCCATAAAATTAATAATAAAGATCTTTAATACATTATAAAATTAAGCATATCAAATGATTTGTTTACAATGTAAAAAAAAAGAAATCACTTTCACTGAGAAGATTATTAGACTAACTTTTAATTCCTTCTGCTATTTTCTGTTCACTCATTTAATTATATTGGTCATTACTATGAAGGTTCTCATTTTCATTAATTTTGTAAATTGCTTTTCTTTTTTTTTTTCCATATGTCATAGCATCTGCCGGAGGGCGAATCCACAAAAGTCTGCAACCAACTATTTGCTTGCAAGGCGGCTGCACTGAAGCAATGGCAATAATGGTTGATCCACAAGATCTATTAAGTAGAAACATATTCCATACACCCACTACTAGATATAAGTATGTAATTTTAATTGTCAATTTGTTATATATGTGATACTTTTGCATATACATGTTCATATACTTGACGAAGTGGAATATTTGGGTTTTTAACTTTCTGTTTTATTATCTGGCTGAGAATAATTTCAGTGCAGACCACCATAATTACAGCATTCTTATTTTGTTGTGTTGCTACTTCTGACACAATCTTTATTTGTTATTATAATTATGCAAATGAGTTCATTTACATATTCTATCTGTAATTGGATACTATTTTGAGTCCTGATTATGAAATTCTTGGGTTAGCTATGAACCATGCCTTCTTTACCTAGCTCTTTTGGTTATCATATTCTAGGCATACTAGGTTAACATTATGTGGATTGGAAGGTTGCAACTGTATTCTCTTTCATGATCCAAAAAAATTAATCACTATTTAGTTTTCTTAAATAAGTTTGTATAAATATGTATGGTGCGAACCAGGATGGAAAGCGGTACATTACTGTATATTCATAATCAGCATCAGTAAAATAGTGCAGCATAAATATTCATACAAATGCCCCAAAACCCCAAATATATGCCCAGTTTCTGAGATTATAAAGAAGATGACCAAAAGAACATCATAGACAGGAGAGAAAATAATCCAATTATCTCATACATGGAATAAGTAAATGGGCTTATTTGCATAATTACAAATATAAGGAAAGATTATATAAGAAGAAATGGCATATGCTCAATATTGAAAGTTCACATAGGCAGACAATAAAGCATAAAATAAATAAAAAATATCCCATTTTGGCAAGATATGCATGCACATATGTATGCAAAATCATTAGAAATCAGAATGTTTATCATGTTTTGGGGATAATTAATAATAAAAAAAGGTAGATACCAACATATTTATTTTTCATATAATTCTTATAAACACTTGACTTCTCTCTTTTCTTTTTTACTATTCATATATACAATATTGCAATTCCCAAAAAGCCTTATTTTTTTTTTGCTGAAAAGTGTAAGAAGGATTTTTGGAAATTGCAATATTGTATATTTATTTTTTAAAATTTTAATAAATCAAGTAACATATATTATAAATTATTTAGAATTTTATGAGAAATGCAAGAAACTAGTCAATACAAATATAAAATTTAAAATTTAACTATCAAATTTTTGAATTTATGAACCTATAATAAATGAATAATTTTTAAAAACGCTTAAAATCATATTTGCTTCTTACTTTCTTTTAATAGTAATTTATTATATTTTCTCAATTTTCTTACAATTCCTTAGTAGTTGATTTTTTTTTTTTACAACAAATATTTAATTCTTGATTTGTTTAACCTGAAGTTGTGAAATTTGTATCTTAATCCAAATTTCTAAAAAAAATTGAAAAGAGCAGACTGGGATTTAAACTTTTTAAAAAATGCATTTAAATATTTAAATTCTATTGGATTAGAGAAAATAATTATTTCATATTTAAATTTAATTTTATTTCAGGGGAAATAATGCACTATTCCAATTTCTATAGTTATAAAAAAAAAAAAAATGTTTTCAAAAATCTAAGGACAAAATTAACATTTAGCACTAATAAGCAAATACATTTTGATCACTTTATGGCTAAAGTTTCAATGAAAAATTCAGCTTTTAGTGATTTTACCAAATGAAAACCATGTGGTGGATATTGATTGTGGTTGTATTATTGTACCTAATGTCAGCAGCATTCAGTCTTTCAAAAGTCATCCAGATATTTAAAAAAAAAGAACTTCCCTTCCAAATAATTTCTTCACATGGTAACAAATTATTTTTTTACTATGATACTGACAGAACAATAAACACATTTTTGTTTTTATCTTTAACTTTTCAGCAAAATTTTTAAATAACTATTTCTTATCAAATATGTGTTATTTTCCTTATATATATATATATATATATATATATTGTGCCATTACAATTTGGTCACTAGCCAAATTTATAGTAATGTGCATGTAGAAAAGGTCAAACAAAATCATCATCACAATTTTATATAACCATAAAGGAAGTTGTAGGGCATCCAAGTTTAAACCCTACAAGGTCCAGTTCTAAAAGCTTTAAACAGAGAAAGAATGGGTCAACAATTACATGCTTTACTTGTTTGTGTGTTGATAGAAAGGTAATACACACATTTAAACTATTTAATATTTAAATAGTTCTGTTAAAAAGCAAAGTTATAATGCATACATATAGGCAATGTATGTGTAAATTATTTAATTGTTTTATATTTCAAATATTAAACATTTTAACTTTCTTTAAAATTAACCTATGCTTGATCAATTCTAACATTTTATTCTATACTTCTATTTTGCTTTTCTTTAATTATAAGTGGGATTTAAAAGTTACAGATTTAATTAAATAATTGGGTTATAATTACTAAGCTAGCAATTATATTATTTAAGGTTAGTTTATGAATGATTTGAAAGAATGCAGGATGTGTGTACATTACATACAAAATTTTACATTTCCTAAATATTGAAAGAAAAGGAAGTATTAAATCTGTTAAATTATTTTTTTTGTACAATTGTTTGTTAAAAGAGGAAATCTGTTTAATCAGATATCAATCTTTGTAGCAATTTTTTTTTGTAAATAATTGTTTTTCACTTTGGAAGCTTATAATGGGTCAGAACTATAATTGTGAAATTGTCTTATCTCAAGATCTAAAGAAGGAAGCTCAAAGATTTGAAGTGTTACCTGGATGTTAAAAAGAAAAAAAAAACAAAAGAAAGGAAATAAGAATTGAGTCTATTTTTTTTTTTAAAACAAAAGTGTCTGGAAAAAGGATTAAACTTTTCAGTTGAAAAATACTTTGGTTGAAAATAAATTAGAGATCTAATTAAAACAAATTTGTCCAAAAATAGCAAGTGATGCTATCTCTGATTGGTTAAGGTAGCTAAAAATTGGATATAAAAAGCTGTCTTGAATTATTATTGTGATTGATTCAGATTATTAAACTATCAAATTTGAATGTTGAAAATATAAGAAATGGCGGGCTAGAAAAATTATATGTATATCCCATTTGCTGACCATCTGGGGAAGCTGCACATCACATAGGAAAGAAAAGATGTGTCTAAAATAATATTCTACACCTTTCAACTGACCAAATAAATAAGATGTTTTTAATAGAAGGAAGAAAGCATTCACCTGCATTCAAAGAAGATGAATTAATCTACTGATAAATATTAATCATCAAGTCCAATTAATTGTTCCAACAACTGATTTTAAACTCAAGAAATTTATAAATGTGAAAACAACTGCTGTATTTCATCCACATGCTTGACAGGAAGAGAAGAAAAATTAATATAATGATTTCCAAATTGTCCACTAAAGCAAATAACCTCAATAGAGTCATCATCATTAAATAGTTATACACCTCAAGAAAGAGATTGTTCCCACATAGTAGCTGCAGAAATATAGACAAGTTGGAACCCTTGGAAATTCGCCACAAACAAAAGATCGGTAATATGACTTTTTATATCTATTTTCTTTATGATATCAGTCTTAATAAACATTTTAGCAATAAAGTGGTATATTTTTATTTAAAGAACTTTTAAAGACTATTCAGATCGATTAAAACAAGAATGTCTTACTAATAATAACTTTGAGCTTCATAAATGATCTTGAATGTATGAAAATTATTTGTTTATTAATTTTACAATATTAATGTGTAAAACAATTTTTTTTTATGGTATTATGATTTTAGTTTTAACTAATATATTATTATTTTGGTTTTAAATAATATTTTGTTATCATGGGATAAAACACGCACATACATAATAATATTTTTATATGTGTATAATTGGGAGTGAATGTGAAATAATGAGTAGTATTAGAATATTAGATTATTTTGTTTCAAGTTCAGTATAGATTTCAGCGCTTGGAAGGGAGGGGGAGAAAATAATTTAAAACTTGTTTCTAAAACTTGCTCTTTCAATTTTACTAACATTTTTTTTTTACATTCTATTTACATGTTGGATTTTTAAAGTATGTGTGCTAATGAGCAGATAATATTTTTTTGTCTTGAAATACTTTTCATGGTCAATGTGACGTCCAACTTAATACAAAATACATTTGAAGGGAAAGGGGGAAGAACTTAAAATTAATCTGAGGATTGTTATATAACCAATTATTATTATTATTATTCATGTCAGTTTTCATATTTATCTAGAAATTTTTATGTATATGTTAGAACTGTAGTAATAAATATTAGTTTGTTTTATTAAACGAGGCGTATATATTTCATTAATTGTAGTCTTTGTTAAGTGTGATTATTCATCATCATCAATGGTTGAATATTAGTTATTTAAGATATAAGTAAGTATGCTAAAATTAAGCAATAATTATGCATTTCTTTATAAAATTTAGTTTTATGTTTAGGCTTAGTCCTAGAGCTGTAGTTGAAACCCTTGTCATTATTGTTATTATTATCATCATCATCATCGTCATCAACGTTTTAATTAATGAGCTGTTTAACTGTTTAAAGGCCATAAATAAATATTGATTTTATAATATTTAGCGATTTCTTAGTATTATTATCACCACGTCCCATCATCTATTTCATGCAAGGATGAGTGAATTGCCATCCTAAATTAGTTATATATAATCTGAGCTAGTGAACTTATAAAAATATTGAAACACATTTGTTATGCTAAGATCTGAGAAATGATTTATGTTCAATGAACTCCACTTTGGTTTAAAGATGTTCTACTTTTACCTAAATATTAGTGCTTATAGTGATATGGCTCAAAAAGCAAAATCTTCCATTTTTATTATAAATAAAGTACCAAGAAGGGATTCAAACCCGGTACATGTGAAAGGTTATCAGATATAACCGTGTCTAGATTCAGATAATCTAGTGGCGCCCTGCTAGACCATATTCACTTAGTATTTGTTTAAACATGCACTTAACATCAAACCAAGAAATGAAAGTGGATAAAACCTACTGCCTGTATACCTGAGTTATAATACATTGCTATAATACTTAATAATTTGATAATAATTTGCTTATAATTCTTGATCGTGTTGTATTTTGAACCTTTACTTATGATCATTCTATGGACTACTCAGGTATGGTAATATTTCTTTTTTTTTTGATCATATCATTATCTTTTGAACTCCTTAATTATGTTATAATATATATATATATATATATATATATATATAATTTTTTAAAGAAAATAGTCTACTAAAAATTTATATGATGATAAGCAAAAAACAATCAATAAGTAGTTGTTTTTTGTCATTTTTTAAATTGGAAAGTTAATTTCTAATAGTTCAAATAATATTTTCATTATTTGAATTTATGTTTTAAGAAAGTGTGTCTAAAACATAAATATTTGTTAGAGAGTAAGTTTATTATTATAAATATATATTTTTTACACTGAAAACTGATAAGAAATTATGTTCTGATATCATTATTTGTTATTGTTGCTACATTTATAAAAATATTGTTGTCATTTAAAATTATGGATTCCAATAAAATTTAAGTAAAACATAAAAACTTGATTATGAATGGATTTTTTTTTCATATTAAAGACTACAATTGAAGATAACGTACAAATAATCAAAAATATCCATAAATGTGATCCAACCAACATGCTTAAAAAGTCAACTCATTTGGGATGGCAAAAGAGTAAAATTATATTCTGATTAAAGTTAATTTTATATAAAGGATTGTTTTTATTTTCTTTATTTAGGTCTAGGTATTTCAAAGTTTGGAGTGGTTGGATATTTTTACAAGCCAGAATAGACTGCACTGTTTTAATAAATATATATTCAGTAAGAAATATATATATAATATTTTTTGGACTAAACTTCATGTTAATATTGGTTAATTCCCAACGTTTTGATGAAATAGCATCTGCCATTACCAAGGTTAACTTTTCAAAAAAAAAAAAAAAAACCATTAGATATCAAATAGTAATGAGATTGAGATAAAATATGGGATTGAGCATAAAGTAGTTGAGTATTAAGAATAAATCACATATTCCAAATGCTCAATTATTTCATGCCAATCTCATTCTTTACCTCATATGCAATCTCCTTACTATTTGAGAACTAACGTTTTTTGCTTTGAAAACTTAACCATGACAATGGCAGATGCTATTTTATTGAAACGTTGAGAATTAATCAATACTAAGACATGGTTCAACTTAAAAATTATTTTATTTATATCATATAACAGTGAAAACATTAAACATACTATATATGTGTGTTCTTATTGCAATAATATTGTAAATATTTAATGGTCTAAAAAATAAAAACAATTCATCAAAAAAGAAGTTTTAAAATAATCATGAATCAATATAGCAAAATTCATACCATGATAAGTTTTATATATATATACTTCATTGTAATAGTTTAGAAAAAAGTGTTCTCAGATATTTAAAAAGTTTTAAACTTTTTCAGTCATATGTATTTGTTTTAGACTGCAATTTTAATAAATTAATATATAGGTCATAAACTCTCTCCACTGAAATCATTTATGAATTACTCCAAACATAACAAATTTCGCAGAGAGATAGATACACTGAAACTTTTATATTGATAAATTATGAAATAAATTAACGTATTATAAAATAAATGATGTTTTCAAAAAATGAGTTCAATAATTAAATTATAAATTACTTAAGGTTGGTTAAGACAAAAAAAAATTTAAAATTTTATTTTCTATTTGAATGAATTCTCATTAACTATTTCGTTTCTAGAAATACAATTCATTTATCATAAATACCAAAAGATACTTTAAAACAAAGTTTTGCAGATTAAAAAAAAGTGTAATATTTTACAAAACAATAAGAATAAAAGTGATTGGGTGTGTCCACATTTTTTAATAACTTAATATATCTCTGTAACATTAATAATTGTCATTTCAATATTTCAATCAATGATTATCTATAAAAAAAGTATAGTAATCAATGAACCCTAATGGTAGTATTAAACCCAATTCTCTACACTAGTTTCTGGCAACTGGACTTTTTGAATGAAGAAAGATAGAAAAAAAAATAAAATAAACGCAATATTTTAATATAAAATTAGCATCTGGATCCATTAGTTACTCAGGTTCATAATAGATGGCTTAGATTTAAAAAAATAAAAAATTACTGTCTGCAATACAGATTTTAAAATAAAATAAAATCATGCAATGCATTTTTTAATATCAAGAGCAATTGTATCCTCTTATTCTCTACAGTAAGAGTGAAAAGTCAATAATTATCAAAATGGATAGACAATTAATGTCATCATCCCTCCCCACTTTATTGATTTACGCATTTGTCTTAAGCATTGTTAATATACATATTGAAATCTGGGAGTAATAGAATTATGCATCTAGCAACAATATAAAATTTTGTTGTCAATGATGAAGGCAAACATGAAGAAACTGTTCTGAGAATGATAATTTAAACATGCTACCACCTGGTAATTATTGATTACTCATGTTTACTATAGATGATATTGTTCTTGTCTTATCACATAATGTATACAATAAAGAAACAAGTTAAGTACATTCGTAATACTAATATGACTAAGTTATAATATAATTTTGCAAATGCAATGACTAAAAACAAAAACAAAAAAGAAAGTAAATAAAGAAATACCACTAAAATCATAAATCACTGTTTATCCTTTCTTGTAATTAGTTTCTTTTCCATTATGAAAACATACTTTTAATATAAGTGTAACTTCAATTCATTTACATAAATTACGGTCCTCATAGATTTCTTTGCAATAGATTATTTATAGCTAAAAGTATTTATTTATATTTGTGTAATGAGTTCACTTCCTATGAACCAACAAATTGATCAGATAATTTTGTTCAACAGCAATTTATTCTACTAATAAAAAAAAATTCTCAACCATGTTATATATATTGTAATGGTAGGGAGAGATATGTGTTATGAAACAAACATATAAAATAGCATTACATATTTATAATTTAAAAATAAATGATTAAATTATTAATAGAAATGAAAATAATAATAAAAAGTATTTTGTTTTAGAGTATTTATTTTTTGTTTTAAAAGATGCAAAGGTACTGTTCTATTAGTTCATGTCAGCTGTTTGATGGCAAGATTTCTATGCAAAAACACATGAATATGCCATTTACACAGCTGCTGCCAGCCTTATTTCTATGCAAAAACACAAAAAGATGCTGTTTGATGCCATTATCTGGCAGCAGACCCGCTGCTTCTTGTTACTTTACCCTAATGCTCACAGTTCAGAGTTATGGACTTCCACCTAGACAAGTTTTCAAATGTGCATGTCATAGTAATTATCTTACAAGTCATTTGACCTATTATCTCCTAACAATTGTAAACCTGTTACCATGCTTTCCTACTCAACATGGAATGTTCAAAAAATTCAGAAAGGGGACATCCAAGCAAGATTTTGACCAGCTCACATTTGCACGAAAACAGGTCCATGACAAATAAAATGACTGACTGCAAAACCAAGCCATTCAATTTGTGCCAACTGCCATCCACAGAACCTGACATGGTAGGATTTTAACAAGATAACATACTCCTACATGCCAAGAGATGTGTGTGCAGCAAAACAATGACACTGGAGATGTCAAAAACCATCTCACAGTTCAGATACAAGTCCCATTCCTGTCGGCGAAAATGTTCTCTTTGAAAGAAAACCGGCTTCAATGGTTCCAGAATCCCGTACATTTCGAAAACCTTAGTGTGAGCCAGGTTCAGGAATGAAGCATGTTTCAGTAGTTTATGACCATTTTTTTGGTTTGCCCATTTAGGAGGAGTTCACTCTGGGCATTCCCAGCATTTAAGGATTGGCTGATGAAGTACTTCAGAAAGCAATAAAAGAAGATAGTTACAAGATACCAAGTACTGCAGTATTGCAAATACAGTCAAAAAAACCTTATTAACATTAATATATAGGTATACCATACCATATGTTACTATGCTACAAAAAAAAGAAACAATCCATTATGAAATGAATAAAAACCCTTTTTCCTTAAAGATATTTAATTAATTCTGATGTGGATATTATATCAGCATTTTATTCTTGCCATGAGTAATTATTAATAGCTATTGTCATTGAACTATTTATGTACATAGATCTGATTCTTATTGAATATCTAAATCTATGAGAAAGATAGCACAGTACCTCTTTATTCCAAATATTAAATTAGCAGACATGTATATAACTATTGCCTTTTAATGTGTAATTAATTAATACATTTCAGGTTTGATTAAGTATATTTATATATAATAAATATAACTTGTCTAATTTATTTACAAACGAGTTTCTCCTTACAAAGCAGGTTGAGAGTAAAATTTGAAGAAAAAATTGTTTTGAACTTATTTTAATTTCCATCATCCAACTTCTCATTTATATACATATATTCCACATCATCAACAAAATAACAAATCAACAAACTTATTGATTTTGTAGATACACTAACATACATTAATATATAAAGATATTAAAAATTAATTTTTATGCCAGCAGCCCAGTAACATTATATTTCTGTTTTTGCATAGCATCAACACTATCAAGTGGCTGACATGAGCAAATAGAATAGTACGGACATAAACTTTGCAAAATAAAAAGAATGTTATAATGTTAGTTCTTTTTAAAATAGAAGTCTTGAGAACGGGTGAGGAAAAAATCTACAATAAAAATATCTAACTCTTCTTTTTTTAAAAAAAAACTCTCATTTTATAATATAAAAATAAGTAAATATAGAAAGTTAAAATGTAAACAAAATAATATTAGTGAAAACTTTCAAAAATGCAATTAAGTAAAAGATTACTGATTGAATTAATTAAAAATCTATGTAAACTATCTATTCGGTAAATGCAAAGTGATAATACATTAATATAAAAATGATTAGATTAAAGCAAATATAAAAATCAATTAAATAAAATGAAATGTAAAAATTAATTAAAAAAAAAAAACATTTAAGTTACTATCAAAATTAAAAATAATGAGAAGAAATTAAAACAATGGGAAAATTAAGATATAAAAGGATCACCTGGCTATTGTTCTTTAACCGAGTCTAGATTTTGTGATTGAATTATTCAGCTCATCATTTTGTGATAGAATTAGTCTGGCCTTCAATCTGTAAATCAGTCTGGTCTTCATTCCATTATTGATTCAGTTCAGACAAAATGCTCAGATTTTTATCGAGAATCTAAACAACCACAGATCCAAATATTCGGAAACTGTAAATGCAGTAGTAAACAAGTCAATTACTGCTGAGGTCAACATCAATGCAAAAGTCACACCACTAGCAATACATGTTGCTAGGAGTGTTCAACAACATCATGTCCTAGTTCACAGCAAAATCAACTGTACTTGTCTGGTGCCAATGCCCAGCACAAATGCCTAAGCCCTAAAGGAGATACTGCTGCATACTTTCTCTCTCCCCCATTGTGAGCAAAAAAAAATGAAGCCAAGCTCTGAAACCATCGATGGAATCAAAAAGCAAACCAGTTGGGAAATACACACAAATGAAAACATAAGTACAGATACTTTAAATAACTAAATAGACAATAGATATTAAAGATAATGAACTTTAACAAAGGACTATTATAACTATAGCCTAAAATTATCATTTATATGTTCTTATATAAAACTTTATTATGTTAAGTATATGTGTGTGCATAAATAAATAATAATGTTGGTTAATTATTATTTGGTCTATTCTCTCTCTTTTCACTGTGCAACAAGTAATTTAAGTGTATAGTTATTTTTATGTGTTAAATAAATATATAGGACCCTGATTCACAAGTATGAGATAGCTTGCAGTATTTGAAGTGCTGGATTGTGTGGCTGTCATTTTTAGTATGCTGACTATACAGTATGGTTGACTGGGACCTGAGTTTGATCCTCAAACAAATAAAACAGTTTGGATGGCAAGATTTGAATCCAACAGTCAAGGTGGACCATGTTTTGGAAATGTGCTCATGGTATACTTTGCATAGCCCAAGGTGGATATGGGTATAATTGTTGACTATGTTATCAATGGTATACTTGCCTCTGCTTGAAGGGCCAGTCTGTTCCTGTAGTGTTAAAGTCAAAAAATTAGACATAGAAGGTATTTTAAAATGAATAATAATAATTAATTATTCAGTGGACTCAGTTCAATGTATATATAGTAATATTTTCACAGATAAAAGATTTTTTTATTATTATTATTATTATTATTATTATTATTATTATTATTATTATTATTATTATTATTATTATTTGTGGGATATTCCGTGTAGTGAAAAAGCTAAATGCTGACATTTCAGTACAATATCAAGTATCTTCCTCAGAGCGTCCTCTTTCTCAAATCATAACATTAATAATAAAACCATCAAGAGTGTATTTACAATTTATAAAGTGCAATAATATTGTTAATCTATCCATAATATTTAACCATCAATAAAATATTGTATTACTAATAATTTAATGTAATTTGTTATTTAATCAAAGCCATGATATTGTGTTTGTATTTTTAAATTTGATTACTTCCATCATTTAATATGTGTGTTGAATGTCTTTAGAAAAATTTAATTTTATTTCAATATTCCAAATATATTAACTGTTAATAATATCACAGCAAACATATTAGTATATGCAGCAACTGTTAGTAATATCACAGCAACAAGTTAGAATAGCACCAACTATTAATAATATCACAGCAAACAGGTTAATATATGCACCAACTGTTAGTAATATCACAGCAAACAGGTTAGTATATGCACATTTTGAGAGGTATCATTCTGCCCTCTTCTTCAAGTGTTGCTGGCCTGATCAGTGATAGTGCTAGCATGGGATTTCCACCTGGGTCCTTAGATTCTTGATTATTGAATTTTAAGGTAACATTCTAACCGACTGAGCTATCCTGCCAAAGGCAATAGTATGTAGTAATTTCATATACTTATCTAAGAGTTTCCTCCTGATTTCTCTAATTTTTCCTAAGAACTAAGTTGATTAGTGGTTTCTATACATTATATATAGTCATACTAGATTGGCTTATGGGACATTTTGCCATTATTGTGTGAGCAGCTTCTTTAAATTTTCTTCTTTGTACCTTTTCTTCTCTATCCCATATTTTTGTATTTTCCAAGTCAAACATATGTTCATTGGTCCATACATGGTCTGCTACCTTAGACACATCTGTTTTCTCTCTTCTAATTATCAGTTTATGTTCTTGCAAGCACTTTTCAATGGGACAGCTGGTCTCACCAATATATGTTCTTTGACATTCACATGATATTTCACAGATGCAGTTTTTTTTCTTTTCAGCATTTCAAGTTTAGGCTTTGTAGATGTTAGGATTCCTCGTAGTGTGATATGGCTCTGGAAAGCTGTTCTGATGTTATAATGATTGCAGATTTTCCTTAATTTGTCTGCTATTTTTAGAATGTATGGGTACACTACAGTACCAATAATTGTCTTTTCTCTTGATGTTTCTTTTTGTTATCTATTTAACATTTTCTTAATAACAGCTGATGAATAACCATTTTTCATAAGAGTTTGTTTTATATAGATCTTTTTTTCCAAATCACCAGATTCTGAACAAATTTCTTTTGCTCTGTTAAAATTAAATTTTTCTAAAGACATTCAACACATATTAGATGATGGAAATAGTCCAATATAAAAATACAACTAGAACATCATTATCACAAACCTTCAGGAAAACATGATATTGTGTTTGTCTCAATATTTCTATAATTTTTAACTAATATCTCTATGAAATATACATAATCAATCAAAATTCAGACTTGCATCACACTTTTTCATTGCAAGGTAACATATAAACCATGAGTTAAAAGATCTTAGAATGAATGACTCCTCTGATACATGTATTTCAGAACAGACTTTTATCTTTAGATAAATTAGAGATTTGAAGCATCCAAATATCCATAGCAGAATTAATAATTGGGTTTTATACATGAATATCATGTTTGTGACTATTTGGTTTTTTTAAAAAAAAAAAAAAAAAACTTGTAATTAAGCATAAACATACATATATACAATGTTAAACTTATTAATTGGTTGCGAGTAATTTATATCTATATTGTAATACACAATAGGACAACAAATTTCACTCAATAATACATATGTACACAAAAATAATAATTGATTAATGCACCTAAGAAATATACATATAACAATTACAAGCGGCAATTGATAAGTTTTCTAAGAACCACATTTCATTTCCCATATGGAGTAACATGTATAAAATTGAAATATTTTCTAATAAACAACAGAAATATTCTTTTTTATAAAATATATTTATATTATTTTTAAAAGAAAAATATTTCTAAAAAAAAAAAATTGAAAAATATACATTAATCCTAATGCTTTACCTTATATTTTTTTTCGAATGACAAATATAATTACGTAGTACTCTGTCATCTAGTAATTTCAATATAACGTCAATAAGAAAGTCTAACTTGTATATATAATTTAAAATTTATATAAAAAACGATTTTAAAATATACATATATAAATAATAATTTTCTTTAAAAACAAGACTTTATATAAAGTTTACTTTGCATTTTACATATTTACATTCGGAACTCTTTGTGTCACATATATAAACTATCCACAAATATTAAAATGCAAAGGAGATATGAAATTTTTTTTTCACTATCCTCTCTCTCAAAAGTAAATAAAATCAAGAATCTAATCTTATTACTTTTTTAAACAAAAACAATAATTAATTAACATAAAAATCTATATTTAAAAAATTTTCTTACTACAGTAATTAAATAACATATATATATATATTCTCCACCAATAATGCATATTTTATCTAATTTCCATTACAAATTCTAGATGATAAATTTTTCCAACAATCAAATGTATTTAAGCTATACTTATTTATTTCTAGAAAAAATATAAAATTCTGAATTGTATCGTATAATATTAAATATCAATAAAAGTTAACACTCAACCCCTATCCCAGTATTTATTAAAAAAATAATCAAATAAACAATATATTATATCTTTATTTAAATACTATATTTTGTTTTTATATTTATATTTTTTTAAAATAAAAAGTACATTTTTTTTTCTTCAGAAAGTTACTAATAACCACATCTCATAACAGGAAAAGATAAGTAAAACAATACGAAAATTTTACAAATGACGATTTAGCAATATTTATGATTTTCTTCTTTTCAAATTATCAATCACTTCTCCCTCTGCTTTGTTGGTTTTTTTTTTTTTTTTTTTGCAATATTAATTAATGCCAATACATATTTTGTAAGTTCATAATTTGTTTTTATTTTTACAAAAAAAAAAAAAACGTTTATTTCCTTTGTCAACATTAATTTATAATTACATAATATTTTATCATGGACATTAATAAAAGACAAGTTTCATATATATGAAACAAGTATTTTTATGTCCATCTCTTACTCTATTTTTAAAACTGTCTTTAAATCCTAATTACCATTTTTTTGTCTCATAATTCTTTTTTTTTTCTTTCATATTCTTCCAATACATCTTACATGCCCAGTCTAGTTTCTCTTTTCATAATTTTGTCCAAAAATATTTATTCATTTTCTTTTCACATCACTTAACTATTGCTGATCCTATTTTTTCTGATTAACTTTGTACATGCTCCACAAAATTCATACGTGTATATACTAATTATCCATGAATTGGTTCCATATTAAAAAATACATATATCTGAAGCTTTTAATAAGCTTCTATTTCTACTCAGAAAATATTAATTTCAAAAACAAGACGAGTGTGGTTTAAAATTTAAAAAAACACAAGGAAACAGGCATATCATATTCTGTAAGCAGAATATTCTGTAGAAATTGGAATATCAGTATAATTTATAAATTTATTATAAAATATTTAAAGAATGGACCACATGCTATTTCATATTAACTACTTATTTTATTTATAAGTAGTATATTAAAATGAAATGCGAAATAAATCATAGCTTAATTTCTAACTTGAATTTAAAAAAAAAAAAATGCTATAAAAATTCGTTTTATTTATAACTCATCATCAATATATATAATATATATTATAAATAATTATCATATGATTTTTTGCTCAAGAAGACTTCATAGCTGAACATTGGCTAAATCGGTCAAAATTTTTCTTTTCTACTTTATTAACTTGAGGATTTATGTAGAAACATTTCTCGAAATTATTACTCAGTGATTGCCCGGATATTCATGCAATCAGAGCATTTGATTTAAATTTCTGTTAAAAAAAGTATTTGTAAACCCAAATGAAACTGTTTAAATATATTAGTAATTGCTAGAAACATTTTAACATCAATAATAAACCAGTCTAAAAAATCACCAATCTATTTATTTATATGTTTTAGAAATATCAGTCAATAAATAAAATAAATAATTTAAGCTTTAGTATAAATATTAAAACAACTTATTTTATAAGTTACAATAAAAAAAATTAAAAAAAGCCAATTCGATTTAATTAAAAAAAAAAAAAAGACAAATAATTCATCAATGAATTTTGCTTTGAACCTCTTATTATACACTAAGATTTTGATTGAAAAATCTATAAAAAAATAATCTAACAAATTAAAAAAAAAAATCAATTCTCTACTTTCAAATAAAAAAGTTTTAATATTTACTTTAAAAAGAGACATGCCTTTTTGTAAAAAAAATCAAAAATACAAAATGAACAAAGTATAACATAGCATTTAAATTATAAACGAACAATACATCAAATTTTCAATATTAACTAACAGGGTATCAATTCCATCTTCTCTCTCTCTCTCTCTCTCTCTCTTTATTATATATATATTAAATCAAAAATGCTAACGATAAATAAAACTGGATGTTAAATCCCTGATTGGATACATTAAAAGTTGATTGCTACGTAATTTATATATATATAGGCATTTATATACATATTTCATTCGATAAAATAATGGAAATAAATGCCACATAACCAGTTTAGTTTTGAGTACATTCAGTTTACAAATGAAAATACATAAAGTAGAATCTTAAAAAAAACACACACACAATAATAATAAATATATCATAGAAAGTTATTATGATTGTCATGGAATTGTTAAAAAAAAAAAAGGGGCATATCTATTTCAGTTAAGCACATCAAATTTCTAATAAACTGATTAGACAGAGAAAGTAACGTTGAATATATAAGAAATAGCAGACTCTATGATTAGAATCAAATGAGAAGAACTTTTAATATATATATAGCAAAAAAAAAAAAGAAAAAAAACTGTGAATCATATTATTGCAAATATCAACAAACATATAAACTCTTCCATATCTATCAAAGCAAAACAAACGGTAGATTCATAGTTAAGTTGTGATTTTAAAATAAATATAAAATGTCAAAGCAATAAGAATAAAGGAATATTGAATTTAAACCATTAAACATCACATGATAACTATTTCTTATGCTAGCACATTACTGTTATTAAAACAGGCAAAACTCTCCATACAATTTTGCCACTGCATGCCAACCAGAGTAATCAATGGATGCCAGAAGGCTTGTGCATAAAATCCCTATCTAGTGCCTACTCATCCAATATCCCCAGATTAGTTTCTGGTGTGTGGCCTGCATCAGTGAGGAGCATTGGATCTGATAGCACTTCATCTAGATGTTAGGATCTAATGCTACCCACCAGCAGCCACATTTTATCTCTGCTTTATGAGAATAAAATTGAAAACAGTCAATCTAAGTTCAATAGCTTATATAATCATATGCAGCTGAACCCAGTTCAGCACCCATACATTTTGGTGACTCTGGCTATTATAGATACCACTATCCTATCAGGCAGAATTGATGTTAAACTACTAAACATCACATGATCACTATTTCTTATGCTAGCACATTACTGTATGGAGAGTTTTGCCTGTTTTAATAACAGTAATGTGCTAGCATAAGAAACAGTGATTAAGTGGTGTTAGTGGTTTAACACCAATCCTGCCTAATAGGATAATGGTGGCTATGTTTGTTAAAGAGCCAGAAACAGCAAAATGTGTGGGTGCTGAACTGGGTTCAGACCCACATGACTATATAAGCTATTGAGCTTAGATTGAAAATATTATTGTGCTTTCAATTTTATTCTCATAGCTTTGTAGTTAAGTAGAGATAAGAGGTGGTTGCTGAAGGATTGCGTTACATCCTAAGATTTAGGTGCGGTGCTCTCAGATCCAAAGCTCCTCAACTGACAAAGTCCACAAACCAGAAACTAGTCTGGAGATATTGGATGAGCAGGCGCTAGATATGGATTTTATGCACAAGCCTTCTGGCATCCATTGATTACTCTGGTTGGCACTGAGTGGCACTACTGTATGGAGAGTTTTACCTGTTTTAATAGCAATAATATGCTAGCATAAAAATAGTGATCATGTGATGTTTAGTGGTTTAACATCAATCCTGCCTAATAGGATAGTGGTGGCTATGGGTGAAAAAAAGCCAGAGAAACCAAAGAGTATGGGGATTTCAGACCCATATGACTGTATAAGCTATTGAGCTTAGATTGAAAATATTGTTTTCAATTTTATTCTCGTAGTTTTGTAGTTAAGTAGAGATAAAAGGTGGCTGCTGGAGGGTTGCATTAGATCCCAAGATCTAGGTGCAGTGTTCTCAGATCTAAAGCTTCTCATCGATGAAGGCCACAAGCCAGAAACTAGTATGGGGGATATTGAGGAGTAGGCACTAGATAGGGATGTTATGCACGTCTTCTCGCATCCATTGATTACTCTGGTTGGCATTGAGTGGCACTAATGTATGGATAGTTTTTCCTGTTTTAATATTGAATTTATATAATAAGAACTGACTTTTTTTTTTTTACTATTGGAAGAGCATGTGTAACAACAACAAAACTCTTTGATAAACACTGCCTTATCTAAATTGAATCAAAGTTATGAAACAATCAAAATTTGGAGAATAACTCCATAGAAGTTTATGATTATCATTATTATTCATACAGTCACCAAAGATGAAGTTATTTGATCATTATAGAACAACATTATAGTGCAAGTCAAATGTAAGACTTACAAAATTTGAAATTTTCTCCATGAAAATGACTTAATATTATTTTAAATATTTTTAAAAATTATATACCTTCATACCCTAGTATGGAGTATACAATAGTAAATAATGTAAAAACCTATCATGCTCATTATTTGGAAATCAATCCAGATAAAATTTTGAAAATAATTTGAAATTTCATACAAATATAATTAATCCATCTAATCAACCACTTATTAGATCAGTAAATATATTATTGGCTCACAAAAAGTATGATTTTTAAAATCTACTGTATGATAAATAGTAATTATCTTATTATTATTTCTATTTTATGGGATATTACATAATTGCAAATCGGATAAAAAAATATGTACATAAAATAAATATCCTTAATAATAAAGTAATTAGAGGAATAAATTTGTGTTGAGAGAAAAATTTCTCTAAGTAAGAAATAAATAAAAGAAGAGAAGAGGCAATGAAAAATAATTATCAAAATACAATTATTAATTAATTATGGGGAAAAAAAAATAAAAAAAATAAAAAGAAATTTGAATAAAAAGAGAGATAAGAAAGAAATTATATATAGCAGATATAATGTATCAAAAATATTTTTTTAAGATTAAAAAGATTATGAAGGTTATAAATAAGAAATATAGGAAGGAAAGTAATTTATTTTTGAAACCAGTATACAACAAGAAATTTAATTTAGGAAATGTTGTAAAAGGAGCAAAAGATGGGAATATATGAATGGAATTTATAGGATTAAGTGTTTAGATTGCAAACGAGATAATAAAAATGTATCATATATAAGAACAATAAAGAATGAATTAAGAACAAGTTTAAAATAAATTTTGAATGATAAAAATTTAAATATTAATATGCATAGTAAAGAATATGGACACATAGATTTTAAGAAAAGAATGTTAGAAAAATTAAAATTATATAAAGAAAGAATGATAAAAGAAAGTTTACATATAAAGAGAGAAATACATGTCTTAAATAGGGTGAAATATATAAAAGAGAGATGAAAATAAAAACTAATTAAATATGGTATAAAAATATTGTTTTAAAATAATTGGTTAAGAGTATAAAAAGAACAAAAAGAAAAAAAATATTTGTATTTTAAAAGGAAAAGTTTGGAGAAAAAAAAAGAGGTAAGTAAATGAAGATTCATCATCATCATCATCAACCATTATCAATCCATTGCAAGATAAATGTCTCTCCAAGTTTAACCTGTCTCCGATCATTAGCTTCTCTTATCCATAACACCCCTGCACATTTTCTTATTTCATCCATCCATCTCACATGTGGTCTCTTTCTGGGTCTATTACAATCTCTTGAAATCCAGTGTAAAATTTCAATTGTCCATCTATTATTATCTCTTCTCGAAATATGTCCAGCCCAACTCCATTTCAATCTTTTAGTTTTTTCAATAAGATCAGTAACACCTGTTTGTTCTCTTACCCATACATTGCATTTTCGATCTCTTCTTGTTACTCCCAACATACACCTCTCCATACGCCTTTGAGTGATCTGAAGTCTCTGTATTGCTCTTCTATTAAGTGTGCAAGTCTCAGATCCATAAGTAAGAACTGGTAAAACACATTTGTTAAAAACCTTCCTTTTCAAACACATAAGCACATTTCCTTTTAGTATCAAGTTATTTCTACCAAAAGCACTCCAAATAAGTTTAATTCTATGATTAATTTCCTCCATTATGTTTCCATCTGTATTAATAATCTGACCAAGGTATTTGTAACTGTTAACTTCTTCTAATTCTTCATAATCAATCTTTATTTTCTTATTTTGAGCAAATCAATTAAACATTACTTTAGTCTTTTTAACATTTATCTTTAGACCTACTTTTCTACTTTCATCTGCTAACTACTGCAACTTTTCCTGCAGCTCTGAAGCATTATGTGCAAAAACAACTACATCATCTGCAAAATCTAAATGACATAAATACTCTCCATTTACTTTCTCTCCTTTAGTTTCTCATTTTAATCCACAAAATACTTATTGCAGCACTGCTGTAAAAAGTTTTGGAGATATGGAGTCATCTTATCTTACACCTTTCTCAATGTTGACTTTCCCAGTATCATTATGTAATCTAATTGTTGCTGTTGCATTTTTATAAATATTCTTTAAAATATGACAATATCCTGGATCTATACCTTGATGATCCAATGCTTTAATCACTGAAGAAATGTGTAAAGAATCGAATGCCTTTTCATAATCTACAAATCCAAAACATAATGATAACTAATATTCATTTGTCCTTTCTATAACTTCTCTCAATACCTGGATATGATCTACTGTACTAAAACCACTTTTAAATCCAGCTTGTTCTCTTGGTTGGTGGAAATCCAAAGTTCTCTCTAGACGAGTTATAATTATCTTGGTAAAAAAATTATATAAAACTGATAAAAGGCTGATAGGTCTGTAATTTCTAATATCTTCTTTATCAACTTTTTTAAATATTAATATTATTACTGCATTCTTCCAATCATCTGGTACATCTTTATCATTTAGACATTTGGTATATAACTTTGCTAAAAAAATTCTATATCTTCACCTGCTTCTTTTAATATATCAATTATAATTCCGTCATTTCCTGGAGTCTTTCCTTTCTTCATACATTTAATTGCATGTCTCACTTCTTCATTTAAAATTCTGGGCAATTCGAAAGATGTAATAGATATTGGAGGTACTTGTTCTTCATTACTATATAATTCTTGATAAAAATCTTCTACCAATTTCATGATGTCATCTCTCTTTTTATTAAGAATTCCATCTTTTCTATCTTATTACAGATATAAATTTCCTACCAATAACAAAATGTTGTTTAACATTCTTGAGACTTTTATTTTCTTTTACAAGTTTCCTTGCTATTTCACAGTTATACTTTCTTATATCATTTTCAACTCTTTTGCGTGCATTTTACAAAACTTGAGATATTCAATTCTGTTTAATATATCATTTTGGTATATCTTCATATTCCTTCTTTTCTTCATAAATTCTCTATTCTCAGTAGAAATTTTATTAGTCAATTGCTGCTCTTTTCTACTAGCTATCTTTGTTGCAGATTTTAAAAGTGTATCAGTTATTTTCATATTAATTTCATTAAAATAGGAATCATGTTCAAAATCTCCTAACACTTGAAACCTATTTGTAAGTTCTAATTTAAATTCATTAGAATGTTTCTGAAGATTAGGAATATCAACTGTAAATATTTTTTTCTTAATAATTTTTGTCTCTCTAGTTTTACATTAACATGCAACTTACATGATCACTTCCTGTGTTAAATTTATTAAGAACATTACAATCTTGAAATATGTATTTCCGGTTAGTCAAAATATAATCCAATTCTGCTGTACCTTCATTTGGATGTTTCCATGTCCATTTCCTTTTAACATTTTTCTCAAAAAAAGAATTCATAATATAATTTTTTTCTTTTTCTGCAAACTCCACAAGTCTATGTCTCTCTCATTTTTATTTACCATAACCAAAATTACCTACACCAATTTCATCTTTCATTTGTCTACCAATTCTAGCATTAAAGTCTCCCATAACAATTTTAAAATATAGTTTACTCTGATCAAAAGCCTTTTGTACATCCATATAAAAATCTTCTACTACTTCATCACTATGAGAACTTGTTGGGGCATAAACCTGAATTATCTGCATTTGGTATCTGCTATTAAGTTGTATAACTAATCTTGCCACTCTGTCTGATACACCATCAATCTCCACAATATTGTTCTTCCATTTTTTATTTATAATGAATCCTACTCCACTTGTATTTCCAATATGTGTGCCTTTATAATAGAGTATATGTCCACTTTTTAAATCAATTGTTTCTTCACCTTTTCTTCTAACTTCACAAAGACCAATAATGTCCCATTTAATATAAGACAGTTCTTCTCCTAATTCTTGCAATCTTCTTTCACTTGAAAGTGATCTGCAGTTGTAAGTACCTAAATAAAAAGTTGTCATCAAATGGCAGCTTGGGTCCGCAGATCAGAGGATTCTTAGCACCCTCCGCCTTCGGCCACCAACTGCTGCCTTGGTTGGTGACTTTACAGCCTTCTGGGAATAAGGGCCATGCTTTATTTTTGTCTGTACATAATTGTATATATGTATTGAAAAAATATTTATCATTTACACAAACATTCATTCTGCCTAATCAAGCAATGAGAAGAAAGACCATGGTGTTTCTTGACCTTAAACTCAGAGGTAAAAAGCCAATAAACTCACCATGCTAGCTAATGTGTGTTGGTCAGCAGCCCATCCATGTTCATATACTATATGAATAATTACATAGTAATAACAGCTGAAACGACAAGAACATATGGAGTGGGCATTAGGAATTTGCCCTGCTCGGTTTCTTTAAGGCCTCTAAGAGGAATCAAAGGGTCTCCTTTCAGTTAATAGCAAACTCCTTTCTGCGGCCAAATGTACATTATATATATATATAATGTATTGATAGATGAAAAAGAAATCATATTGTTTTTTTTATGAGAAGTATATACATTTTTATGTATTAATTATATTTGTAATAATAATAATGATATAAATATGTAATTCCATAGATCCTTGAAAATGACTAAAGAAAAAATGGTTAAATGGTGAGTGTTTAAAGATGTGAAAATATGTATGTATATATATATATATGTATGTATATAAATGGTTTATGAGTAAAAAAAAATATTTTTTTTTTTAAAAAAAGGAGAGGATATAATTTGATTGGATTCAATAAAAAGAACATTATATTTTATAAGGCATATGTATTCAAAAAAGAAAAAAAAAGTTTTTTTTCTTATTGTGGTTGTTAAAAAGTTTAACAGTGGTGATAATATATATATATTAGAATATTATAAAAAATTAGATGGACTAGAATATTTTAATTAGAATTACAAGATATGAGAAATATATCAATATTAATAATATTTAAATAAATGAATTGAAAATTCAATAAAGAAATCAAATATAAGTACAATAAAGAATAAATTAAGAACAAGTCTAAAATAAATTTTAATGATAAAAATTTAAATATTAATATTCTGAGGAAATCTAGATTTCATTGACCAAATATGATTTTTCTGCTCAAAAATAATCACAACTCAATTATGTAAAATGTAATATTTAAACCCATATATCAAACTTCCCACAATTTATTTCAAAACATGAAATACACAAATTGATGATATATACTCCAAACATAATCTATTAATTGTCAATTATTATATCTTAATAAAGATTTCAGTAAATGAAATAACATTAGTTATAATTGACATTAAAAGTGCATTTATTTTTCCATAATTATGTATTTAAATCTAACTTAATGCATATAAGTTAATGGTGTATTGAAAGAAATTTAATGTTTTAAAGTAGATAAATATAATATGTTTGATAATTATATAAAGATAGTACTCTATGCATTTGTTAAATTATGGTATAGAGATCTATAGGATGCTGAAATGATTTTATTGCTGAAATCTAAATGGTATCAACATCATAATTTTTGAATCACAGATAAGATTAAAATGTTTTGTAGACATTATTATTATAGTTGGAATATCTACAAATATTCTGTCTATTATTATGTCAACACTAAGAATCAGGCATACATCAATTTACATTTTCATAATTTGCTTTTTTAAAAAAAAACAACAACAACAAAAGAAAACATTTAGAACAATAAAATATTTGAATTAAAAAGAAAGTGTAATCAACTCAATACTTCCTTTTATTTCAAATTCATATAAGAATTTAATTTATTATGAATAATAAATAAATGTGCAATAATACATCATATAATTTACTAATAAATGATCATATTTTATGTGAAGCATATTAAGAAAATTACATTACTTCAAATATATATATATCTTCTGATAGTTAACATATAAATCAATTTTGATGAATCTTCATTTATATATTTTTACATCCATTTTTGCTTCGGGTTTTCTCAAAAATGCAAATCATAATAAAAAGAAATATATTTTTCTAAAATTCAACAAGAATGTATATTTCATTTCTATCTCTATACCCTAATGTATCTAAGTATCCTTATCTATTAATTACTTTATAAATCTAGCATTCAAATCTTTTGTGCTAATTTTAATATATTGTTGGATTTGATCAATAGAATTTTCTACTTCATCAAGAAGATGCAACTAGTTGCAACATAAAATTGAACTATCTGCATTTGTTGTATTCTATTAAGTTTAGCAACTAATCTCATCATTCTATCTGATATGTGATCAATATTCACAACATTGTTATTCAGTTTATATCTATAATAAACTTATTCATTTTTGCTTCAATTATTTATGATTTTATAGTTAAGTGCATATATAGTCTTCAAATTAATTGTTTTCTATTTTTACTTCATTTGGAAGTTCTGTCTTCAGTAAATTCAATATTCCTGCAAAATAATGTACAATTATAAATAACTAAAAAATTGTCATGATCAAATGACAGTCTAGGTTAATAAGTCAGGGATTATTATGATTCAAAAAAAAATTATTGAGTAAATTTTATATAGAGCTTTTTTATTCTTCATATACATGGAACAGTAATAAGATTTACATGAGGATAATATATATTTTTGGCACATAAAGTTATATATATATTCATTAAAGAAAAAACCAACAAATGTAATTAGTAGTTCTTTTTTTTCACTTTAGAATCAAATGTTTCACACTATATCCTAAGATGCTGCCATATTACAAATAAATGTCTGAATAACTATCTTATGATTAAATATTTTTCCTTTTGTTAAAATTGACCTATCAAATTCCATGAAAGTATGAGAATTGATGTGTTTCTTAAAATAGTTCTTGTATATAACAATATATGGTATCCTTTTGGGTTTATCTGTTTGAATTCAGAATTTATACTTGCTCATAGAGGGAATTTTTGAAATATCTTAACATTGGCTAACAGGTTTCTCTGATTATAGTTGCTGAGAGATTCCTACTCTGAAAAAGAAACCACAGTGCATTACATCACATCATCATCATTGGTGATTATTTGAATATATATAAGTTGCACTATAGCTTATAAAAAAAAATGTTTATCCAAAGCATCAGTAAATTCTCAAATTGATAAACTGATATTGTAATGTTATGCTTATTATATATGAGACAATATTTATAATAATCACCTCCGAATTTATCAATAATTTATAATAGAGAGTAAGTACATTTTTCTCTAAATTAGTCCAAGTATATTTGATTTTACAATATCATACTATTTTATTGTAGTAACACTACACATAAAAAAAGTGGTTTTTATTAGCATATTTTGATATTAAATAAACTATAGAGAAGCTTATTAACCTAATTTATTTATGTTTGTAAACAAGTAGAGAGAGAAAAAAAATATTTTAGGAGTCTTAAATAACTATCATTATTATTTGTTTACTTTTAACTATTTTTTTCACTTTGTCTAATTTCATATTGTATTTCAAACTATAATACATTACACGTTTTCTGCCACAGTTGCAGATATGTTTTTATCAGCTAAGAATTCTAAATCCTTTTCTTTCTAATGTACAATTATTCTTTTCATTGTTTTTTTTTATTTTTCATCATCATCAACATCAACTGTTATAAATCCACTGCAGGATGAATGTCTCTCCAAGTTCAACCCATCTTCTCTGATCTCTAGCCTCTCTTCTAGACACCACCCCTGCACACTTTATTTCATCCATCAATCTCACATGTGGTATCTTCCTATGTCTTTTACAATCTCTTAGAATCCAGTTTAAGATTTCAATTGTCCATCTATTGTCATCTCTTTTAGCAATATGTACAGAACAACTCCACTTCAGTTTTTTTAATTATTTCAACAATATTAGTAATAACTGTTTGTACTCTTATACATTTTTTGTGTTTTTGATCTCTTTTTGTTACTCCTAGCATGCATCTCTTTATACTTCTTTGAATGATCTGAAGATTCTATATTGTTCTTCTATTAAGTGTCCAAGTCTCAGATTCATAAGTACAAACTGGTAAACCAGTTTTATTAAAAACCTTCCCTTTCAAACACATAGGCATATTTCCTTTTAATATTGTTATTTCTATCAAAAAGATTCCAACCAAGTTTAATTCTATGATTAATTTCAATCCATTATGTTTCCATCTGTTGTACTAATGTGATCATTGTATTTGTAGTTGTTAACTTTTTCAAACTCCTCATAATAAATCTTTATTTTTCTCTTTTGAGAAAATCCATTGAACATTAGTTAGTTTTTTTAATATTTCCCTCTAATACTACTTTCTTACTTTCATTTCATAACTCTTGCAACATTTCATGAAGCTCTGAAGCATTATTTGCAAAAAAACAACTATATCATCTGCAAAATCTAAATGATATAAATAATACCCATTTATTTTTACCTTTTAGCTTTCCATTTTAATCCACAAAATACTTCTTGCAGCAAAGAATCACTCTGTATTACACCTTTCTTAGTATCATTTTGTAATCTAATTATTGCTGTTGCATTTTTATAAATATTCTCCAAAATATGATAATATCCTGGGTCTATACCTTGATCCAATGTTTTAATCACCAAATAGATGCTTATAGAATCAAATACCATTTCATAATCTACAAATCAAAGTGTAATGGCAACTCATATTCATTGGTCCTGTCTATAACTTCTCTTGATACTTGGATATGATCTACTGTACTAAAACTACTTTTAAATTCAGCTTGTTCTTTTGGTTGGTTGAAATCCAATGTTCTCTGTAGATAAGTTGCAATTATCTTGGTAAAATTTGGTATAAAATTGATAAAAGACTAATAGATCTCTTTTTTAAATATTAATATTGCATTCTTCCAATCATCTGGTACATTTTTATCATTTAAATATTTGGTATATAACTTTGTCAATTTTTTTTCTATTTCTTCACCTGCTTCTTTTAATATATCAATTGTAATTCTACCATTACCTGGAATTTTTCCCTTCTTCATATATGTGTGTGTGTCTGTGTGTTTGTTTAGTTGTCAATAAATCTTCATTTTCACTATCATCAATAATGAGTGTTTTTTATATAAATATTTATTGTGTGGAGGTCAAATTGTTTTTGTTTTATAATAAAGTTATTAGTTTCAATTTTTATCAGTGTATATCTATTATTTGTTGTATCTGTTATGTCATTTAAGTTTTTTTAATTATTGCTGTTTGTGAAATTGGATCTATTTGATCTAGTATTAAATTGCCATATAGCTTTATTTCACTTATAGTCTCATAAAATTATAACATTTATTGAAAACATCTGGAATAATATGAATATTACATTCTTCAATCATTACTTTTTGTAATGAGTTAGTATTTTTATAACATGATCAGAATGTACTGTGATTTTGGATTTAACAATTGTATCTTAGTTTGGGAAATACATTGCTTACATGACCCCATTCTTTACAATGAAAGCATTACCATTTAAGACCTCAAATTATTATAAAAACTGTGCCTTTTGACCTCTTACTTGTGTTGGAACATCACCAGAGTCTATAACTTAAGAACCTTCATTATTAATTCATATGCATTTCCTTAGGTTAAAAGTCGCATATCTTTTAGATAGCTTAATTGAAAACTAAATGGTTGCATAAGTTTTTATTGAAATTAGTAATCATATAATTTAAATACACCTGGTCTCATTTTACGTGGATTATTTTAATGTGATTTTGAAGTTATGTATTCACGTTCCTTCTTAATATCTTTCATGTTTCACTGTATTTATTAGATATCAAGAAATGTAAATTATTAATAACTTATTTTGACTTGAAATACTTTTTTTTTCCAAAAATGTTATATTAGCAGCTAACGTGAATATGGCCTGAAGCTGTATATAGAACTTAGCTTCTATGTAAATAACCTATTTATACTAATGAGTAAATAATAATAATAATAGATTTATACTTACATATAAAAATATCTTAATAAATATTCAAAAAATTTAAACTTTTAAAATGTATTTTGTTATATATAACAGAAATAAATAATATGTATGAAAAATGTAAAATTAAATACTGTAGTAATAAAAAAAGTTTGTCTTGTATTAATTTTTTTCAAATATTTAAAAATTTTTATTAGTCATACTTTATTTGATTATTTTTTAATGCGAATTTTAAAGTATTTTTTTCCTCTTACTTTAATTTTATGTGAATTCTGAAAATTACAGCACCTATACCCCATTTTTCAAGGTAAACTAAGTCTATTTTTGTGTGATTTTTTTAAATGTGGTTTTCTGTGGAACCTATCTACTACATAAAACGAGACCCAGGTGTACATATATATTTTAATATACTTAAAATGAAATTTTCCTTATTTTCATTTTTTAATTTTTCTTGTTTTCATTTATTTTTACAAGTGATATTTAACCTTAATCATTTTTTAAATTTATTCCTTTGATCTTCTTTAAATAATTCTACAACAATATACCTTTGATTTGTGTGAGCAAAACTGAATTCCACATTGAAAAATATGTCTTGCAATAGATGAATTGATTTTTCCAGTTATATTTTGAATGTCCTCTTAGGACCAGTCCTTTTATGAATTTATTATAGGCAGCACATAATTATTTGAAAGAATATCCCATTTTTTTATATCATCAATGGCAGAACAATGAAACCTTGGTGTAGAGGTAATTTTATTAAAATATTTGTTTATTCTTTGTCATAATTTTAATTTCATTACTTTTTGATTATATATTTTTGATGCTTTTGGAATATCCACTTAATTACTAATAGTTTTGTTACTATCGATATCTGAGATGATGTAGTTGAGTTCAATAGAATCTAGAAGCAATGATTGTCAAAAAAATTATAATCCTATATCAACAACTTCTATCAATTTAAATCAATCTATGAATGTTTATTAATATATATAACACTTTTTAAGTATTCTAAATTATAGATTACATTATAAAAAAAATGAAGTACATAAAATGGAGTCACTTTAGATTGACTTGGCCCTCTAGCAAGAGAATATAATTTGGCGATTCATTGCATCTCTGTTCCCAAATGTAAATCATGCAAGATGAATTTATAACATTCAGGTTATGATTATAATTATACTTTTGTTTGCCAGTAATGCAATTATATTTATAAAAAAAAAAAATAAGCTTTATATACACATATTTTTGCCTCTTTCAAAACAACCAATTAATATCTCACATAAAACTGTATAGGCATTTAAGAAAAAAAAATAGTGTTTTCCTGGTCTTAAAATTCAGATATAAAAGCCAAAAAACCTCACTGAACTGGCTGATGCATGCTCATAAGCAGCCTATTTATGATGTTTACTCATCATAGCAACAATCATATAGTAGTAAAAATTGATGACAATAATATATAAAGTAGACATTAGGAATTTGCCTCCCTGGTTTCTTTTAAAATCCCTCAAAGGGAAATAATAAAAAAATATTTCAGTTAAAGATAAATACTTTTTGTAATCCAAACATTATATCTAAACTTTAATTATTCTATTCATCTTTCTCTTTTCTTTAAAATATTTAGACAAAATGACATGCATTTTCCCCAATGCGCATCATCACTTAAACATTTATATATTAACTAATTGAATCAGTCTTTCAAAATTAATCTTTGCTTATTATTCCTATTCTAACCAAATATTTAGTACAAGTTTGTCAATTCTTTTCGTTTTATTATGCCCATCCTGCGCATCTGACATTTTGTATATATGTTTACGTGATATAAATGTAGAAGATATGTCTTGAATAATAATAATAATAAAATTTTTCACTTATATTATTTGCTGTAATTAAAACTATTTTTTATTGCTTTTTCTTTTTAACAAAAGGATCAAGGTTTAAAAAAAGATATAAGAATTAAAAAAAATATTAAAAACGAGATTTTCTTCTTTTGTTAAATCTTTTTATATAAGACCCCTCCCCCATTCACAAATACTTGAACAATAGTTGATAAAAAACAAAACAAACAATATATAAATATAAAGCAATTTCATATAACTTGCAACTTTAAAAGAATTAAAGCAATCTACATACATACCAAAGATATCATATGATGAGATACAGAAATATGTAAATTTTTAAATAAAAATTTTGAACTATATATTATACATTTATGACATGAAATATTATACGTCAAAGGCCGTGACTATTTAAACTTTAACATTTTATTTATAATAATGTGAATAAGAAAAATTATAACTCTCAATATATATATATAGTAATAGAAGATGGATAAGGCGATGAAAGAAAAAATAAAATTCCAATTTTATATAATGAAATTAAATGAGGCATTGGATGTTTGATAAAAAGGGATATAAAGATAGGAATACTATTGTAGTATATTCTATGGCATGATTCTTGATGATCTCATTAAGGTGATCTGTGACATGAGATGATGTTATAGATTCACATAATAAAAATCATCAGGCATATCCAATAAGACTATGAACTTATACTCACATAATAAAAATCTCCAAACATATTCAATAAGACTATGATCTTAACATGAAAAATATTACTTCATAGAACAAAGAATAAAATATCAATTAAAATGTTGGTGGCAACCCCCAAAAAATGAAATTCAGATTCAGATTCCTCCCTGATTCACATTCCTAATATTTTAGACTAACAATAAATCAGAAGAATGAATTAGCTCACATTTTAATTACTGTACTACCAATTTAGCTTAATAAGTACTTAATACGATTTTTAAGTAAATTGTTATTCTTTAAAAATTATATCGAATTTCATAATCACTTCCCCCCAACTCATGTTTTCATTAAACATATGAGCTTATATACTATGTCCACTGCAAGAATGAAACTTAATAAATAAATAATGAAGATCGCTCACTCCTTTAAATTTTAAGCAACAAAACTTATTCAACAACAATTTAACAAAAAGTAAATAAACAATTGTAAATAATAACAGCAATTACGGAAAAATCAGTTATAATTTCAAGCACAAGAAATATCTTTCTTTTTAATAAGAACAGAAAGATTTTTTCATATCTTATCTTTATAAAAATAATTTCATAATCAATGATAACTTAAGAGCTTGAAGGAAGATTCAGATATCTCATGACCATACATAAAAAAGCAAAGATTAAAATTATTTATAATTATGAAAAGATCACTATTATTTTAAATTTTATTTAAATATATTTCATTTACTTCATCTTATTCCACAAGATGATTATCATTGACTTCAAATTATATAAGCTTGATGGGTTTAAAATTTCTATCGGTTCAATAACAATGCACATGACCACATATTTAGAGAATAATTGAACAACACCATTGTAACAACAAAATATAGGAATACATTTCAATTAACCGCTAAACAAAGCAAAAAAAAAAAAAATCTAACAACTCTAGAACGTATACTTTTTTTTTCTTTTTTCAAAAGAAAAGAATTTGTCATTTCTATTATAGAAAAAAATCTCTGGAAACACATTTTTCTTATCAACTGAATAATTTCAGATCTCTATCATATGAAAGTAAAAATTAAATTTCCTACAGTATTTTTAACCAACTAATTATATTGAAGAGATTTTCACATTAAAGAGACTTGATATATTTGTATCATTAAAAAATCAATAATATCAGAATTAATAACCAATAGTAAGCTCTACTAAAACACATTAATAGGTAATAGTAAGCTCTACTACAACACATTAATGGGTAAGTTATTGAGACTTAGCAATATTCAAAAAAATGTATCTACTCTCAAAAGTGAAGATAGTAAGAAATGTATGTACATGGATGATATATTATAGAATCACTTGTACATTTTAAAAAACAATGAATTAATAAAAAAAAAAAAAGCTTCTTTCACAAATAATATTTCTTATAAATCTCATATTGCACTTCCTGCATATAAATCTATGTGTGTATATATATGTAATGGAGAATTCTGCTTTGATAGAGTTTTTGTTTCGCATATGGAAAATGATTTGAAAAAAAGAAAAATTATGGAGTCCTATTTTATAAATAATACGGATAATGTTTTGAATAAACAGTGTCATTGTGTTAATATTCACAATTTATGGAAAGTAGGTAATTCACTGGGAACGTTACTGGTGTGAGAGTTTGATAATATTTAAATATTAACGTATTGCTACTTAAGATGGCGGAATACGCCGAAGCTGGCTATATCAAAGAATTTTAATCTTTAATTTTATATAGGCATTTTTTTAAAATTTTGTACTTTTTATTCTAGTGAATATATATATGGTACCATACAAACTAATAACCATGCTCAGCCTTCACGTCTAATATAACTTACGTTAATATAAAAGATTTAATAACATATCAAAACACAAGACATATGATTCAAAACGTCAGTAAGGTACAATCATATTTTTTAACAGTAAAAATACACCAACATGCATATTCCAATGGCATAGGAATATCACTACACAATACTTCCCTAAAATATAAGTGATATTCCCATGACTCATACTTAAGAAAATAAAATATATTTAACATTAACATTTCTTAAATTGAATTGAATTACCATACTATTTTATATTCCTTTATTTAATAAAATAATTCCAACTCTCTATGAATAGTATTTTATAACACACTTACAATCTCAGGTCATTATTATTATTATTATTATTAATTTTGAAAAAATACATTAATTGATATAACAACATGTAATGAATGATTTTTTAAGTACATCTAGCTATATAAAATAATAACAATCAAGAAAACAATTATACTTACAATTTCGTTCCTATTAAACTCATGAAGTAATTTATTTGTAAGCTAAACTAAAACTAAATTAAAATTATGAATTATTAATAATAGTATTTACTATAATAAATAAATTTTAAATCATCTCTTATTATTATGCATTATACCTAATCATTTTATTTTTACTATGGCATTTTAAACATCAGTCTTAACTATAACTATTGAATAAAATAAATGAAATTTGGATTATACAATTTTTATATCTAAGAAAAAAATATGCTTATTATTCATTATTTTATTTAGATTATGTACATTAATACTCAATTATATTTAATTATTATAATGCATTTGTGGTTAATGCTAATTATTTTTTTTAGAAAGTGATTTACTAGTGTGAGATGTGGGATTAAAGCATAGATATCATCTTACAAACCAGAGTGTAAAAAAGAATGAATGTAGTAATTCTTATATTGGAAAAAGAATCACTTTGTATATTTTTAATGAGGTTGTTGATTATTAGTGAATCTGAATAAGTCATGTTAGTGATAAGAGGAAAAATCCAAAAGAAAGTGTTCCAATGCTTTTTTTCATTTCTATGGCAGTGAGCACATAATGAATCCATATTTGTGAAATGTCACTCATAGAAGAGAAATAATTAGTAGGAAGGGCTTCAATATTTATTTTAACTAAGAAGTTCAGATGTTTAGATTGCAGGTGCCAGCATCTTAACTTTTTTATAATTTATTTGCTACAACATAACAAGAAAGATTGATTATTATTTGATATATTAGTATTATTTTCAATGTCAGATGTTTGTCAATAGTTAATTTTATTTAGAAATAGATGTGAGAGAGTAGTGTGTTTACATATGAGAATTATTAAGGTTTTGATAAAATTATTGTTAATGGATGGTGAGTGTCAGTAAGGATATCAAGAATTACATTACAAAAGCTCAGGAAGAAACTAATTACTTTAGTCATTTCATTAATGGCTCTCTGAAGATCACATGTAGACATGTCATGTAATGAGAGTTCACTGAATTAGTATGTTTTTGCATACTTCTTATGTTTAGAGTGACTGCTTTTTTATTCCAGATTAGTTTGGTGATAAAGAAGTATAAATATATATGAAAAAGTATAATTTAATAATGGGTAAGGAATAATTAATTTTAGGAAATATTAAAATGTTATGAGTAGTGATGCCATAGCATATATTAAAAAATATGTTTTGGATAATGAATATATGGTGCATTCTATTGAAACAATAATCTGATTTTCTAATTATATATATATTTTGATAAATTACTTATTACAGATTTTTTTTTCATTCTTAATTGAAATAAGATTTGTTTAAGTTTATCATCTCAAAGAAATATTAACAAAATCCATCATGTATGGAATGAAATGAAATTTATCATAATCATCATTTGCAATCATTATCGATCCACTGTAGAATGAAGGCCTTTCCAAATCCAATCCTCTGAAGTCTAGCCTATCTCCTCCACATCATACCAGTACAATTTCTTATTTCATACAGGTCACATGTGATTTCTTTCTAGGTCTTTTACAATCTCTTGGAATCCAGATTATGATTTCAACAATCCATCTATTATGATCTCTTATGGTAATATGTCCAGGCCAACTCCATTTCACTACTCTTAATTCTTTCAATGATGTTAGTAATGCAAGTTTCTTCTCTTACATATGTATATAATTTTTGATCTTTGTTGTTACTCCAACATGTATCTCTTAATACATTTTTGAATGATCTGAATTTCCTGTATTGCTCTTTTATTAAGTGTATAAGTTTCAGATTTCTAAGTAAGAACTGGTAACACACATTTATTAATTCCCTTTTCGAACACACAGACATATTTCCTTTTAATATTAAGTTTGTTTCTACCAAAACCAATTCAATCAAGTTTAATTTTATGATTAATTTCATCCATTATGTTTGTATCTGTGGTAATAATCTGACCAAGATATTTAGTTGTTAACTTCTTCTAATTTATCATGATTAATCTTTATTTTGCCCTTTTGAAAAATTCCACTGAACATTAGTTTAGTCTTTTTAACCTACCTTTAATTCTATTTTTTTACTTTCATCTGATAACACTTGCAACATTTCCTGAAGCTCTAAAGCATTATTGACAAATCTGTAAAATCTAATTGATTTAAAAAAATTTCTATTTCCTTTTATTGCTTTTGCTTCCCATTTTAATCCACATAATACTTCTTGCAAAATAGCTGTAAAAAGTATTGGAAATATGGTATCACCTTTTCATACACTCTTGCAAATGTTAGTTTTTTTTAGTATCATTTTCTAGTTGTTGCTGTGACATTTTAATATACTTCAGAATATAACAATATCCTGGGTCTATGCCCCAATAATACAGTGCTTTAATCATTGAAAATAGTCCACAAATTCCAAAACATAATGGCAACTCATATTCTTTGCTCATTTCTATAACTTCTCTCAATACTTGAATATGATACACTGTACTAAAAGAACTTTTGAATCCATTTTTTTCTTATGGTGAGATAACATTCAAAGTATGCAGTAAATATGTTGTAATTATTTTGGTAAAATTTTTCTACAGACCGATAGGTCTTAATTTTTGATATATTCTTATCTGCTACATCTTTATTATTTAGATATTTGTTATACAACATTGCTTCACTTGCATCTTTTAAGATGTTGATTATTATTCGATCATTACATGGAGATTTTCCCTTCTTCATAAATTTAACTGTATATCACACTTCATTTAAAATCCTAGTCATTTAAGAAAATATAATAGTTGTAGGAGGCACATTTTTGTTCTTTATTGCTACCATTTCATTGTGTCATCTCTATTTTAGTAATAATTCCATCTTCCTATCAATACCAAAGTGTTGTTTACATCTCTTGAGACTTTTACTCTCTTCTATAACCTTCCTTACTAGTTCACAATTATACTTTCTTATATCATTATCAACTCTTTTTCTTACTGAATCATTTTTATATAGTTTCATATTCCTTCTTTTCTTCATAAATTATCTAGCCTCAATAGAAATTTTACCGATCAATCATTGCTATTTTGTTTATCTTTGTTGAAGTTTTTAAAAGTGTAACAGTTATCTTTCAATCGATTCCATTCAAATCTGAATCATGTTCAAAATTTGTAAATATTTAAAAATGATTTGCAAGTTCTAATTTAAAATCATTGGAATGCTTCTGAAGATTAGGAATATCAATTGTGAATATTGTTGTTCTTAATAATTTTTGTCTTTATAGTTTTGCATTAACATGTATCTTACATCTCACTAATCAAAGATCATTTCCTTCATTGAATTTATTAAGAACATTGACATCTTGAAATACATATTTCCTGTTACTGTAAAATGTCATCCAATTCAGCTGTATCTTCACTTGGATGCTACAGTTTTTCTGCTTCTGCAAACTTCACAAGTCAAAGTCCTCTCTTATTTCTATCACCATAACCAAATTTGTCTACAGATGGGGATTTTATGCACAAGCCTTCTGGCATCCATTGATTACTCTAGCTTGCTGTGTGTGGCAATATATATATAGTGAGTTTTGCCTGTTTTAAAAACAGTTATACACAAGCATAAGGAGGTGGTCATGTGGTGTTTATTGGCTTAAAACCAATCCTGCCTAATAGTATAGTGGGGGCTATGGTTATTAAAGAACCAAAGACACCAAAATGTATGGGTACTGAACTGGGTTCAGATCATATGACTATATAAGCTGATGGGCTTGGATTGAAAACATTAAAGTGTTTTCAGTTTAAGACTCATAGTTTTGTAGTTAAATGGAGATAAAAGGCGGTTGCTGGAGGGTTGCATTAGATCCTAAGATCTAGATGCAGTGCTATCAGATCAAAGGCTCCTCACTGACGAAGGCCATATTCCAGAAACTAGTCTGGGGATATTGTTACGAGTAGGCATGAGATGGAGATTTTACGCACAAGCCTTCTGGCATTCAGTGATTACTCTAGGTTGCTGTGTGTGGCAATATATATAGTGAGTTTTGCCTGTTTTAACAACAGTTATACACAAGCATAAGAGGAGATGGTCATGTGATGTTTATTACTTAAGATTCACCCATACTTAAATGTTTGGCTTGAAAGGATATATGGATTCATTCTATCTTTTCACCAAGAATTTATCTTGTGTTTGCAAAGTGAGAGTATTCATTTAAAGTTAAAATCCACAAAGTGCATGTGCATTAGCTTAAACTAAACTAAAGTGAATATTAATCAATGAATAACAATTTAACACATATACCAATAAAACAATGATAATAATCTTTATTGTAACCTCAGATTCCAATAGCATTTATAAAAGGTATTAAAAAAAACCAAATAAAACATTACATCAATCTAAGCCAACAATAAAGCAATAAAACTAACTATCACTATCTTAAAAAGAATAGTATGTGTGCATTAGGTAAATCATTTATAATAGAATGAAAATAATGACAAAGAATTACACAGATACACATTAATATTCTTCATGAATAACCACACTGCTTCTAATAATACAAACTTGTATACCAAAAGTGAAACATCAATTCTATTTATATTTAAATGAAATAATACTTGGATAGATGAAATAATATGCCCTGTAAAGTTTACAATATCAATGATACCTAACTTAATATATAATGCAATAAATAAAAATAAAAGTATAACTCAGTTATATTATGTCACTAATATCAACAAACTCTTATTAATTGAGTCAATTATAATTAGATTAAATATTTAACAATAATACAAAATCAATTAACCCAGTGTATCTTTCCGTTTTCATCAACTTAATATATTATAAAATAAAATCATCCTATTAAATGACCTTAAGATTTTCAATATCCAATCATAACAATATATGAAATAAATAATAGATTCCTATTTGATTCTTATTCTAACAATTGATAAATCACATCCAATTACTCTTCAGTTTATTAAAGCTAAGTTATTAAAAGGTTAAACTGTCAAAGCATGAGGAAGATTGTTAGATTTATTATAATCAAATATAAACTATATTTAAAATCCACAGAATTAAAGTAAATCACTGTACTTTATAGCAGAATAAAATCTATTACTATTACCACCTATATAACTGAATAAGAATAAATCTTCAGGACTGTATAATGACTCAATATATTTATTTTAATCAACAATAATTTAAAAGAAAATATGTGAATATCTAATTGCAAATACCTTTATTCATCTTCAATAATAATCATATTTGTACCTTTATCAATCATAAAATCAATTTATATATAATTTCTACCTTAATATATATATATATATATATATATATTACTTGTTACTAATATAATAATTACAATAAGCTTCTAATTAGTTATTAAATACTTAATGTCAAACCAGTTAATTTATTGTTGCATAATATCTATATCTGGTCAGATAATAAGCATTAAATTCAAAAGAAAGAAAATGATAGGCGATTATACTTTCTAACCCATCCTATGGGTTTAATTTCCAAATGATTTTTATAACTGCTTCTGAGAAATTATTATCTATAATCAATTAGTGAATATTATCTCATCCAAATACAATTAATCAATAAATTTACATTGTAAAATTGAATGACAATGAAGCAATTTTACTTGTTTTAAATTAAATCAAAATTGATTAACAAATTGATATAAATTAAATTCAAATATATATATGACAAATAAATATTTAAAATATATGCATGTAATTGGATTATGCTTTAAGCAATAGGTTTTCAATTGACATTAAGTTCATATTTAAATAGGTGATACAAAATACAAATCCATAAAAATGCAAAATGTATCTACATTCCTAAATGAAAAAGTTCATGACATATTTTCATTTTATACTTCATATAAAAATATAGTTAATCGAATATAAATATATACAAAAATGAAACTGTACTTTTCAAAATGAAAGATTTTAGGATATATATATATTATATATACTTCTTATAAAAATAGTTAATCAATATAGATATACAAAAATAAAACAACTTATTTATTAATATCAATAAAAAATGAATATTTCAAATTAAAACAATAATTACTATTCTGTGAAATATAAATTCAAACTCAGAAAAACATAGATCTTTTATATACTTAGGTATATAAATAGATCACTACTTAACTTAAAATTATACCAATATTTATGTCAATAAATAGTACATATGTTAAATGAATATATATATATATATATATATATATATATATATATATATATTGTGCCCTTTTCTATAGGTCAGTAATAGTTTATAACAGTCAATTACTAAAAATTTTAAATTTTAGAATATGTTCTTTTAATACATTAATTATAGTAAGTCAATTATATCTTTAAAGTACAATTTGAAGCTAAAGAAAATATGTAGTATATAAAATTATAGCATATAGCGAATTATTTAAAAATAGTTATGTAAAGCTTTAAAAATTGTTTCATATAGTTGTAAAAGCTGGCCATATTAAATAACACAGCTATAAATATTAAAAGTATATTTAAAAATTCGATTTTAATAGTTTAAAACGTATAATTTAATAAATGCTACATTTAAATTTGTAATCATATTTAATAATCAAAATTAATATAGTATATTTTTAAAATAAACTTTATGATGGTGAAAATTATATTTAATTCTATATTTTCTAAATTATTCTTCCAAATTTCTTATAATTATTTTATATAATATAATAAGTGTAGCAATTTTATAAATCTAGGCAAAGAAATAGATTAAAAATCGTCTGTCAAAGTTATTAATCATGTGACTTGTATATTACATACGTTCACACACATGCTTGTTTGAAATAATAACAAAGTTTAAAATATTTTAAAAGTTATATTATAGAATTGGATAGAATTATTGCCTATCATAAAAGCAAATAATAATAAATATTAAGTTAACTGTCATTATTGCATATTTAAATGATGTAATGTTTTAAATAGTATCATAAAGACGAATAGTAATAATAAAAATTAAATATTTTATTTAAATAAAAACAAGATAAATTGAATATTAAAAAAAAATGGAATAGGTTATTAAAATTATTTTAAAATTTATTTTAAATGTTTAAATAGTTTTAATAAAATAATAATTTATTTAAAGGTAATATTTTAAATAATATTTTGGGTTCATTACGTCATAATTTCTGATTTTGAAATATAATTCTGCTATAAATTGAAAATATGTAAATTTGTTCTCAAGCTAAAGTAAGAATTAACCAATAGGAATAGGTATTCTTACAGACTATAAATATGAATTGCACGGGGGTATAGGGGGAGATTAATAATGTATTGAAACTAGAGAAAGGTAAATTATAACTATCAAAGAGATAGTATTTATTTTTAAATTTTTCAATTTAGTCAATTTTTTTTAGTACTTTCTTATAACTTTATCTGCAAAAAATTAATTGATAATTTTAAAAGTATTTTTTTGCAAAAGAGAGTTTTAAAATATAATAATTTAGAAACTTCGTGGAAATGATTTTCTAATTTTTAAAGTACTTACCAGTCGTATTTTATCTAAGAATTTAACCTAAGCTTCGCAATAAAGGATGGATATACTACGAAATAAAATGGATATAAGTTGTAATGCTGAAAAAATGTTTGGAATATTTATTTATACAGCTTTATTAATATTTCACCGAAGAACTGTTTTGGTACATAAAAAAACCACAGCTCGGACATTATACGGAGTCTAAAAAATGTATTGAAACGTATTATTTATAAGCTGATCCAAGATTTATTTTTAAATAGTAATAAGACAATTATATTTCATGAATTATTTTATAGAATATTATATTCAAAGGAGTAAAATGTTATATACTTTCTGAAGGTAACATTTTTTTTAAAAATATTTTTCAAGAATTAAATAAAGAACCCAGGAAAATATGTTACAGAAGCGTTTTGATATTAAAATATCCATTCTTCGAATTATTTAAAATGTATTTGGAAAAGATTTCTTCAAAAGTACTTGAAGTTTTTTATTATTAAAAGAGATTTATAAAAAATACCAAAAGAAAGTTTAATGTATCAAGAAAGAAACATAGAAAAAAAAAAGTGAACACATAGATGAATAAAAGATGGATCCATGGAAATACAAATAGTACTTAAAAGTTGATCGAATATTTTAAAAGTTAAATTAGATGGATTGATGCATCGGATACACAGAGAATATTGGTAGAGAAGATTAAGAAGCTTCACGGGATTAATTAATATTATGATTTAATAATTATCGTCTTAAATACTAAAACCAAGGATTATTTTCTATAAATTTTATTAAATGGATTAATAATTATTTTTATTTTAAACTTTAACGCACTTGGAGAAGAACATTTTTAAAAACTCTAGAGAAAATAATAAACATTTTGGACTTATCAGGAACTATTGTCAAGAAAATATGTAAATATAGTTTTGATTCCCTTTATTTTGTTAACCTAGTTTAAATCTAAATTTTTTATATAAGATTAGGAAAAACATAAAAACATTAATTATTAATATTAAAATTTTATAATATAACAATCTAATAATTTAGCTAAAACTATTTTAATATAAAGTATATGGGTGTGAATTTTTTTTATATCTACAATGCTCAAGTGGACAAAGGAAGCCTACTCAACACGATGACTAGATAAAGGTTATTGGTAATAATAATAACTATTGATAATTTATAATGTATATTTTTTTTTTGTTTTCTTTAGATCATCCATAAATTGGAAGAATGAAGTGTAAAAGTTTTTTAATTATATGTAACACATTTTCATACAACATTTTTTAAAAAAAAAAAAACATTATGAGATAGGATTGATTTGAAAATATGCATACGACGATTATTTTTTTTATTAGTGATATAATCCAACATAACAAATAATTATGTGATTCTTTTAAAATTTTCATGTTATAGGATATTCAAATATTGTCTAAGTAGATTGTATATGATTAAACATACAGAGCAATGAAGTAAGCAACTTTTCTTATGGGATCGTAAGATTGTTTAACTATTAATGAATTTTATTTATTGTTTTTGTAAATGCAGATAGTTATTTATCGATGTAAGATGTGGAAAATCTTGAGAAATAATGTTGAGATAGTGGCTTGGAAGTACTTAGTGAACAGGAAATCAAGATGATGTTTTAAGAAATAGGATGTTATAAGGAATGGAAATAATATTTAGTCTTTATGTGAATATCAGCATAGTTAACAAAGCCCTATGACTGATACACATTTTATTTGGACAGTGTTTATATTTCTTTAAATATTTGATGTTCTAATAAAGCTGAAGAAATAGCTTTAACATCGTCCCTGTACTAGAGAATATTAGGCAGGTAAATATCATACCTCTTCGCACTGTACCATAATTTTGAGATATGTTAAGAGTAATACTCTAGCTTTCTTCCTTAATCCTATGCATCTGTTTTTGCTATCTTTATTTCATGTAACTGCATCATTCAGTAAGATATATTTAAGAGAAATGATAAATAATTTAGAACTTAGGTTATGCTATCGTTTTGTATAAGATTGGTTTATTTGCTTAGAAGGAATAGGACGTTATAACTTAAAATTGAAGATCCAAAGTATCCTAAGGAAAGAAAAGAATCATAGAATATATTTTGAATTTTATTTCGGAAATGAAATATAAAAATTTTCAAAAATAAAGTATCTAAACAAAGATATTTTCTTTAAAGTGATAATAATTTTAAATGCTTTAGTATTTTTTTTAAGAGAAAATAAGTATTGCATATTTTTAAAATACAATAGTACAAAGTAAATTATGTAAACAATATGCATAGTATATTTTTGTTATTAATTAACAGACATATATTGATGATTACATTTATATCATACTAAAGTAAGGCTTAAAGAAGAATATATTATGATTAGTAAACATTGTGTGATAAACACTAAAATCTAGTACTGAATTTTTGGATAATATTTTGTGTAACATCTTTGACTTTGCAAGTTGAAATTTTTTTAATATTTTGAGAAATCCATACTCATTATAAAATTTTGTTCTCTGTAGAATGTTTTCTAAATATGAATTTTTTTAAAAAATAAGATAGTTTAATAATATTAAGGATAAAATGCTGTTGCTAATAAAGTAGATGAATTTATTTGTAATAAGTTAACCATAATGAGAAACCAAATAGTAACATTTTTTTTAATTTTGTCCTAAATCTAAATAAAGATGTAATTAAAATATATATATATATATATATTTATATAACCCGGTAGATCAAACTGTAAAGTAAAAAAGTTAAGGATATCCACTGTAAATAGTGTAAATAAATTGTTTATTTATTTGTTGTTAGTAATAAACTTTGTTAAATTTTGTTATTTCAAAAATTTTGTGTCCGAGTTATTTATTTCTCCACATCGCTGCATGAAATCACGATATATGCATAATAATCTAAACAAATATATAATTTTGCACAAAAGATAAATAGAGAATTATTTTAAGAATTTTAAATATTTTATTGGTATTCATTATAATTAAATAATCATAATCTTACATTATTTTATTGGTCATAAATCAGTTATCACAATATTATATTAAATTATATGCTATCATTTGCCACACATATTTTGTTTGTCAGATTATTAAAATGCTACCACATATTTATTATATCATCACATGAAGGTAAAGATTATATAAAATTATTTTATTATGGTAATAAAATTATAGTAAAAAGAAAAGATATACAGAATTAGTTAAACAATGAAGAATATTATTACTTTTATTTATTATTATTAGTTTCAGTGTAGTAGATTATGACATAAAATCCCTTCTCATATTTTACTACCGTATTTTTAAATTAACTTAGAATAAACTTTATGAACCTGAGATTATTTTATTGAGCTAGATTATTACAAATAGAAGATTAAGACTTAATTATTAGTTTAATCTTAGTGAGTAGAAGTTATTAAAGTCATAAGAATACTATGAGTTTGTTATTTGAAATAGTAATAAGGGGGGATAGAGTTCTTATGCCATTGAGGTAGTATCCTGTGGGATATTGGCTCAATGTAATCTATCTTGTCACCTGTATTTTCACTTCAAGTCTCATGAAAATATTAAATATTTATTTAATATATTTTTATAAATTGAACCTTATTCGAATTTTAAATTTGAGCTAGTGGAATATTTTAATTTTAATGCTGAATATTTTAGTTATTAATTATTAACTGAGATATAACCCGTTTTATTTCATATCATATATTATCTGGAAGTGAAGATGCATAATTACAGGTTAGAATATATATATAGCAATAATACTGATAAATATAAGCAAATGATCGGAGTAATATTATTTAAATATGTCCTTTCTAAAATAGTACCATGGTTCTGGTATTTATTTTTTTAATTATAATTCAATGATGTTTTGTTATTCTGGAGAAAGTAGAAATATGATGAAAAGCTATGAGATTCGAAAGACATTTTATTAATTTTGATATTTTCTAAATATCCAAATTATCTTTTCATTCTGCAGATATTTCATCTGTATAATATTATAAGCATGTACTTACTAATTTAAATCCATAACAATGTAATGTAGGTATTCTTTCATTTATCAAGTAATCAAATCATAAGACGTTACAAAGAAACAGATGCTAATTTCATCCATAATGACACAATGGAAATCGAACCAATTTTTATCCTAAGGATAAATAATACATCCAATTCATAAAATTATATTCGTAGGTCATGATAATGTGTACATTTTTCTGTTGCTAATATTTAGATTTTATTAGTGAAAAATAGGTAATATCCATTTTTAAAGCAATAAACATTCTGATGGTTTATGATGCAATTAATTCTTTTTGATTACTTTTCATTTTTATAATAAAATGTCACTCCTCACAAATCCCCAGACATGCTCTACAGTTTCTGAAAAAAATATTGTTGCTTTTCATCCCATCATTTTGTCTAGTTAATATATACTTTTAAAATAAATAAAAATAAAATCATGTAAAAAATTTTAGAAGGGCTTCTGTGGAAGCTAAAACAAGAAAGTGTCTTTTTTTCTATTCAGATCTATTTACAACTTTTGCCAATGTCATCATCTTTTACTCATTCTTTAACCAATTTTAACCAGTTCAAATAAAAATTTATTATACAACAAACAAAATAAATATTTTAGAATTATTACATATGACAAACTATGACATTTCATAATATAAATACAATTATTACATTCTTACAGAAATTAAACAATTTGTAATATATTCTCATTTTTATACAATTTTTTTCAGAACAATACCATACAAATAAAATAAATATATTTGAGACATTAGACATTTAGTTGTATTGTTTGTAATTTATTATCATGAATGCAATAACAAAAATACATATAATAACAAAAGAACAATAGTTTTATCCAAACAATGTGCTTCATTATTCACATATCCATTTTAAAATGAATATAGTAAATTCACAATCTTATACAATACAATCAATAATCAACAATTTTTATATCAATACTACCATTGTCGTTGTAACACAATTCAATGCATTACAGGGAAATATATCCAATAACAGAATCAACAGGAAAGAAAAAAAAATAAAAATAACATTTTAACTCAAACTAAAACTCATCTCAAACTTCAGTAGGTACAGTATATATATATATAATAAAAAGGGATTTGAACCTACACTTTCAAGCTCCCTGTAGTCATCCATAATATCTTATGCAACTAATACACATGACCACATATATGCAAAAAAATAAATCATCTGCAATATACGTATTTCATGCGAACAAGCTATCATCATATTGAAGATTTGCTGTCTTAATATAAACCAAGCAATGATTATATATATATATATATATATATCATTGCAATGATTATATATATATATATGAGATGATCTGGTTCAATGGATGAATGTTAGTTCAGTATAATACATATATTGGAGATCATTTATAAAATTATAGAATCTCAGATTCTATACATGAATATCTTTTGCTGATCATGTGGTATAAGCATATAAAATATATAATCAGTAATACCCATATGATACCATCAATATTTTTTGTCTTTCCCATTATATTCCTATCTCACAAAATAAAAATTTGTTCTACCCACTTTTAACATCTTGTGAAAGATAAAATAATCATTACATTACAGGGATATTTTCAAGTTTCTTGGTAATGGAAGTAAACACATATTATTCATTAATAGTTTTCAGCACATTTCTTTGCAACCACCTATATTCATTAATGTTCTTCAAATATAAACATGTATAACCAGTTTTAAAATTGTCTAATCAAGATTCTTTAAAACACCTTAGATGGATCTAAGATTAATCTTAATTGTTTTAAAATCTTCATATTTTTGTGAATTAAAAAATCTAATGATTATTGTCCTAAGTCACACATATTATCAATATTGACGAATTCTGTCTAATCTGTACTCTTAAATATATATAATTCAATTAAAATCTCAACAATTTATTTTACTTTGTCTTTCTCTGTATCATTTAATGTTTTTTTACAACATTTGCTCCAATATTGCATAACTCATTTCATTATTATCTATGATACATAGAATAAAATTAACCCACTGTCTTTTTTCATACAGTCTATCTCTAAATCATCATATTTTTTACTTCTATGTTTTAAAGTATTTTTATAAGAGTACCTGCAAATAAAAAGACTCTATATGCAAACATTCTAATGAAATTATAAAAGTTGTATTTTACATTTTTTTAAAAAGGTGACATTTTTTTGTTTAACTTCAGCTTTAGGCAAATAATATTAGATAATATAAAATTAAAATAGAAAATAAAAATAAAAAAAAACATTGATAAAATACCACCATCCCCCTCTCAAATTTAAAATCAAAAATCACATTTTGCTTGCACATAATATTGGAATAAAAGGCCCAAAAAAAATGACTAAATACAATTTTATAATTGTTTAACATATGCAAACTCTAATATACCTTTGGTTATGTAAATATCTAAATTTATAAAACAACAGGCAGCTAAATTAAAAAAATTTATTTAATCAAATTATAATTAATAATAAGAAATATGCAACTAATAAGTAAGCCTTACATACTTAAATACAAATGCAATATTGCCAGAAATTTAAATATTTAATAGATAATGTAGTGCAATAGTGACATCTGTTACAGTGATTCCAAGCTCTTTGTCCTTCAGTACATTAAATATCATGGATAATAGCTATGATTTGTTGGTAAGCTTTAATTATAATAAATATACATTTTTCCTGTACTATAAGTATACAATATTTTTACGTATGTATATATATATATATATATATATATATATATATATATATATATATATATATATATATATATAGTACCAAAGTACATTGATATTAAAGTAATTGTATGAGTCCCATGTTTTAAAAAATATAAAAAATTTAATATTAAGAGAATAAAATGTAAAAACTAAAGAGCAGGGGGTAGGAAGAATTTTGTATTAAATAAAATAAACAGTAAATGCTGTTTAAAATAATAAGCTGTTTATGATTTAATATTCTTTAAATGAATTTTTAATAAAATAATAAAGAAATTTTGTTTTATCTTATAATAAAATAAATAAATATATGTGCATGTGTATATGTAATTTTTAACAAAAAGTAGACACAGAAGCTGATTTTATTTGCTAAATAAAGTTTTCCATTGTTTAAAACAATATAAATAGCTCAACTTTTGTTCATTCTTGGTCTGACTTTCTCATTTTAATAAATTATTTCTTGAAGTGATATTTCCAAAAAATGTTGCATTGTTAAAACCAACATATTTGCAGTTGACCGAAAGCCGCTCTCTACGCATCTAAGATCTGCGATTAGTTCGGAAAGTAATCATGTTGAAATAGACTAAATGGACAGCAGAGTGCGGGAATGCCAAACCAGCCACGAAAATCATACCAAGTCACAGGATCCACGAAGGAGTCAATTTATCAGTCATCGATGAGATAAGAAATAATTCCATTATGCTGTTTCTGTCATATTTTAAAACCTAGGTAATTATTTGACTTTGATATCTAAACATTCCCGATTTCTTTCTAAAATAAAGATAAACTTTATTAAAAGAACTTTGAACTTTTTGAATTAAACTTAAAAAAAGAATAAATTTTAAACTTCAAAAAATTAATATTTGCAATAATAAAATAAGTAAAAGCAGCTTCTATTAAATAATATTTTTGAAACAATGGCATGCACGTATGTGTGATTTGATTTTTTTAAAACTTAAAAAAAAAAAGATAAAATAAAATACGATGTAACGTGTTGAAACTGTAAGATTCGTATTTGAATCTTAAGTTTCACCTTTTTTTCTATCATCTCTCACTGATGCTCTATCCTACCCAAATTTAAACTTTTTGGTATCGAATTGTGTGTGTAGCAATATTAAAAATGTATAGATATATAAAGAATTCACCATAAACAAGCACACATTTCGATCTCAAATTTAAGGCAATAGATAAAGTTAAATAATATGATTTAGATTTCTTCTTTTAGTTATATAATTTTGTATAATTTTAATCATTTATTTTGGATTATAGAGTTTGTTATTTATTGCTTTGTTTAAATTTCATTTAATAATAATTTTAGAAATTTGATGTAATATTTAATTAAAAGTAAAAATAATCGTATGTTCCCCTTTTATCTTTGAAATTTTAAAAGTAACTGGTCGGTGAGAGATAATAGATAAATTAAAAAGAAAAATCCCCTAAAATCTAATTGCAAAAATTAAATGTGAAATCTAAACGTAGACAATAGAACGGCAGCTTTCTCTATAATTAAACTAACAAAAATGCATTGATTATACTTAGGGAAGAGTAATTGGAATCCAAAAATAAACTAACAAAAATGTAAAAGATAAGATCTAAGAAAGGAGGCCATTTTAGACTTTCTAAAAACTTTCAGTTTAACTTTAGCTGTGCTCCCAATCAGTTGAGAGTCCCAAGATCTTAAATTATTTTTATGTGCCACATTATGCATGAATAGAAAGCTCTCAGACTATTCTCCATCCGGAGATGGCCTATCAGATGCCAAACCTTCCATTGCCCTTCATAAATTCTACCACGAAGATCTGCTGCCTAAACTAATTTGGAAGTTGCTGCTGTTAAATTACATGAATCATCTAAATGCTCTTAAGAACTGCTAATGCTAGAATCATGAATAATTTGTTACTAATCACTGAATCAGAAAACTTCTCATAAAACAGGTACCTGTGTCCAAATTCTCTAGAGTACTCTACTAATATCCCGCTATAGCTTATTCATCTGTTTATAACTTATAAACTGTAAAATCTCATTTGCAATGCTATAAATTTAATAATTAATATGTAAATTTCTTTAATAATCTAGCCTGCCTAACTCTATCTTTATTGGGTATGTATTTCTAAAATCTACATTTTATTATATAATTATCGCATGCTCATAATGTTCTAAGTATAAATCTAAGATTGCTTGAAACAATTGATGCATGTCAAATCTTCATTGATATTTACCTCCATAAATTATTTAATATTTTCATATAAATCGACACGCATTCAATGCTTCATTTATTGTAATGCAGGGATCTACTACTTAGCAAATGGCTGACGTATTAATTGTAATCATCACCCAGTTTACATATTGTTTATATTTTATTAAATTTTGATTAATAATTCCATAAATTTGCATTTCTCTGAGAGTCGCAAATGTTCTTTATTAAATGTTGATGGTGTAGGGCCTAGTTATAAAATATATTTAAATCTTAACAGAATCATCTGTACATTATACATGTGTTACGTTTTAGAGATGCGATGACCCATTACAAGCCTTGAATATTCCGTATTCTATAGGGTTGAAATTAATCCCAGTCATCCTACACAAGCGGACATAATAAATGCTCCCATAGGGCTAGACAAAAGACATGCAGCCAGCAGGCAATCGTGGCATGAACCACTTGTCCCTGGTTACGCTTATGTGACAGCTTACCTCTTTGGGCCTATGGCAAACACCAGCCTGTTCTAAACTCATTCACGGCTTTGCAGTTTCAATATACTGCCATTTCCAATCGCCTTTCTAAAATGTACCACGTGTTTTTTTTTATTAACTTTATTATTCTATGTATAACTCCATCGCTGTGACATAATTCACTCTCAAATAAATGTTTGCCCCTAGTTATTAGTAAATATCTTTAATTAAATAAATATATGTCCGCCACTACTCTTATAAATCTTACTTTAGACTCTTGCATTGCAAAGATATAAATCCCTAAAGGCATGCCTTAGAAATACTTGCTCAAGAATTTCAGGTAGCTAGATTATGTCATCAAATAAATATATTTCTTCAATATATAACAGTATCGGAAAATTCCGTTACTCAATTTAAATATTACCAAATATTATTAGTAAATAATTTATTATTAAAATGTTTCAATAAATAATTTCAAACAATACATCTGCAGTTATGTTTTATGTATTCAATACCCATTCTATATAATATTTCCTCGATTTTGTAAATATAAGTGTTTAATTAATATTAGCATTATTGGCTAACTCGAAATAAAATTCTTGATTCTCTTGCATCTCACTGCTCATCATGCCTAAAGAAATGTTTACTAACGTGGCATCAGATGTGTTGTTACATAGATTGTATTGTGGAACCGATAAGCTATGTTCGAACTCAGTACTATGGGTAGCTTCGCTATCTAGATGGTGCTGCAGTTCTGTGTGGTGGTCGAATTCTGCACTATGTTAACGAATTCACACATTTTCTGACTGTTACAGTGTATAATTTATTTGCTAAAGTAATATATTAAAATGCTTATTTTAATCTTTAAAAAAAAAGAAGTGTGTGTGTCTCATTATACGATAAAACAATTTATTTATTTTAAAATAATATAAAAAAAACACTTAAATTATTTTTCTTAAAACATTTATGTTTATTTCTGATACGTGCGGGTAAGTATAAATATTTATTTTCTTAATAAGAGTAGGAGGAAAAAATCTAATCATTAATAATAGTATTTTAGAAAAGATTCACTAATTTAAATCTATAAATGTTTTGGCATTCAGTATAATGTTGTATTAATAGTTTTAAAGGATTGAAGTATTATTTAGAATGGTTTGGGGAAAATTATTTGTTTTTTTTTAAAAAAATAGTAGGATAGAAGAGACAGCATTTAAGATACCTTTTGTTTTGTTTATTAGTGGGTGGTTGGAACTGGTTGAGCTAGCAGGGATTTTCAGGTATCAAATTATGCTGATCAAATGGACATGCTAATTCTAATGTAATTAGCTGGTGCCTAAGGGATTTTTCTTTCTTCTTTTAAAAATAAAAATAAAGTGTTTATTTGATCAATGTATATTTGGAGGTCGAGTGTTGAATGTTATTGATAGTTCGCTATTGATAATAGTTGACACTTTACCTGAAAACCACTGTTTTCTGAAAGGGAAATTTAGGAGGACAAAATATAAATAAATATTAATTAATATTTTATTTGTCGATGCTTAGTGTTTGTTGTTTCCTGTAAGTTTAAGTAGTAAGATTTAAATTGTAAGTTTTATAGCATTAAGAGTTTTGAAGGTAGTAAACAGGTAGTAAATAGAAGTAGTAGTTAGTCATTTTTCTTTAATTGTTGTTCGGAGCAGGTTGGTTCATTTGGGGCATCAACGTGGCACAAAACTGTTCTTTTGGTACATTGACGTGGCGTGAAACTGGTTTATGTAATGTGTCAATGTGGCCCAAGAATTAGACGTTTCGAGTGGAAGAACCGACGGGAGTTGAGTTTGGAGGGGCATACAGCGCATTAACGTAGTTAGTTGGATGTTTATTAGGCGCAGCAACGTGGCCTGAAAGTGGTCATTTTATGTGGAGGAACTGATAGTTGTAGTTTAGGAGGGGCATTCGGCGCATTAATGTAGATAGTTGGAGGTTTAATAGGCACAGTAACGTGGCCCGAAAGTTGTCGTTTTAAGTGATAGTACCGTAGTTGAATGGTCATTTGCACATTAATGCAGGACCAATGTAAAGGACAATTGGATGTTGATGTAGAGATTTAAGGGAGCCTGAAAATAGTCATAGCAAATGATAAGATTACTATAAAAACATAGTTGGGAATTCATTTGGCAAATCGACATGGCTTAAAATTGGTTGTTTAAATAGAATAAACAACTTGAATTGTAGTTAGTCATTTAGATGGTGGGTCAATGTTGATTGTTGTTATATATTAATAGGGGATATTTGCTGAAGAGAAATTTAATAAAGGTATTGGTAGTATTTGTATATTTTTCCCCGAACAAATTAGCTTTGGTGTATGATAAAAAGTTGATTTTCATGGATGTTAGAAAGTAGAAACGTTTTTTTTTTTTAAAAAAAGATAAAAAAAAAAAATAAATAACACGCACTCCATATGAGGAAGATAGATGAACATGAGGCATAGAATTAGAACTATGAGGATGGGGGTTGACTGTGCATACGTTGAAATAGATTTTTCTTTGTATTTAGATAAAGTTTAAACATGATTAATAATATAGTGAAAGAAAGTGGTAGTGAAAGAGGGGCAATGTTGAAAGTAAGTCCAATATCTTTTAAACATCCACAGTTAGTTGAAGAAAATGTTTTTCAAATATTAGTAAACATGATGAAAGAGATGCATGAAGATATGAATCGGAATCAACAAATAATGAAAGAAGAAATTAGCGAACTTAGGACCGAAATGAGGGAAATGAGACAGGAATTAATGGGAAAGAATGGATGTAGGTCAGGAAGTAGTAGAAATAATAAGGAAAGATGTGGATGAAGTAAGGACTGAAGTTTTAGAATTAAAAGGAAATATGGAAGAATTAAAGGAGGAATTAAATAAGGTAAAGGTAAATCAATTAAAAGTAGGGAGTATAGAAGGAGGTAATGACAAAGAATTGGGAAATTTTGGAGGGAAAATAGAGGGCAAAGAGGATGTAAGGGCTGAAATAAAAGAAATATGTAGTAATATGATATAAAAGATAGAGCAGAAGGTAAAACAGATTGGACAGAAGTGTGATGATTTTAGTTTTGGTGAAAGGCAGGATCTATGGATAGATAAGTTCATGGAAAAGCAGTTTAGTGTTTCAGTGTTTAAGGCAGAAGTGGAAGAGAAAACGTTAAGGCATTTAGAAAGTTTAAGCTGTTTGTTTTCATTTAAAAGCTTGACAGAGGAAGATAAAGTTGCGGTAGCGAGTGGTTACTTACAGGGGAATGCATGTAATTGGTGGTATACTGAGGGTGATAGGCTGCAAACGTTTGCTGAGTATAGACATGCGATTTTGAGGGCATTTTGGATTGAGGCTACTCAGGAGGAAACTCATGCACATTTTTTTTATTGACAGATACCAAAGCTTAGGGCATTAACAGCATATCTTATGTCAGAGGGACAAATGATCAGAATATTGTGGAATAACATGCTGCCAGAGATACAGCATTTAATGTTAACTAAGAATGGGTGTTAGATAGATGAGATGGCGGAATTTTTAACACAAGTCGATTACACTCGGGAACCTTTAGATAAATATAGGAAATGGGATAGGTGAAGTAATTTAATGGATAGAAAAAAAGAGCCACCTGATCGGTTATAGAATAGAATTATAATGGGATGGGGGTTATAGTAAATAAATAAGAATACACGTATACAGTTAAACAAATGTTAAGTAAATATAATTAGATTGTTTATAGGTTTAAATTCTGAGATAAATAAAATGCTCAGAATGATATTTTAGTTTCAGAGGAGGAACGGAGATAATGTACCAAAGTACATTGATATTAAAGTAATTGTACGAGTCCCATGTTTTAAAAAATATAAAAAATGTAATATTAAGAGAATAAAATGTAAAAACTAAAGAGCAGGGGGAGATGAAAATTTTGTATTAAATAAAATAAACTGTAAACGCTGTTTAAAATAATAAGCTGTTTAAAATAAAAGATTTTTTTTTGTTTCTTTGTTTAAAAACAGAAAAAAATCTTCTAATAAAAATGATTTAATATTGTTTAAATTAATTTTTAATAAAATAATAAAATTTTGTTTTATCTTATAATAAAATAAATAAATATATGTGCGTGTGTGTATGTAATTTTTAATAAAAAGTAGATGCAGAAGCTGATTTTATTTCATGAGACGAAGAACGCTGCTACTAAATAAAGTTTTCCATTGTTTAAAAGAATATAAATAGCTCAACTTTTGTTCATTCTTGATCTGACTTTCTCATTTTAATAAATTATTTCTTGAAGTGATATTTCCAAAAAATGTTGCATTGTTAAAACCAACGTATTTGCAATTGACCGAAAGCCGCTCTCTATGCATCTAAGATCTGCAATTAGTTCAGAAAGTAATCATGTTGAAATAGACTAAATGGATAGCGGAGTGCGGGAACGCCAAACCAGCTACGAAAATCATACCAAGTCACAGGATCCATGAAGGAGTCATTTTATCAGTCAATGAATTAAGAAATAATTCCATTATGCTGTTTCTGTCATGTTTTAAAACCTAGGTAATTATTTGACTTTGATATCTAAACATTCCCACTTTCTTTCTAAAATAAAGATAAACTTTATTAAAAGAACTTTGAACTTTTTGAATTAAACTTAAAAAAAGAATAAATTTTAAACTTCAAAAAATTAATATTTGCAATAATAAAATAAGTAAAAGCAGCTTCTATTAAATAATATTTTTGAAACAATGGCATGCACGTATGTGTGATGTGATTTTTTTTAAACTTAAAAAAAAAATTAAAATAAAATATGATGTAACGTGTATAATTTATTTGCTAAAGTAATATATTAAAATGCTTATTTTAATCTTAAAAAAAAAGAAGTGTGTGTGTCTCATTATAAGATAAAACGATTTATTTATTTAAAAATAATATAAAAGAACACTTAAATAATTTTTTTTAAACATTTATGTTTATTTCTGATACGTGCGGATAAGTATAAATATTTATTTTCTTAATAAGAGTAGGAAGGAAAAAATGTAATCATTAATAATAGTATTTTAAAAAAGATTTGCTAATTTAAATCTATAAATGTTTTGGCATTCAGTATAATGTTGTAGTAATAGTTTTGTAGGATTGAAGTATTATTTAGAATGGTTTGGGAAAAATTATTTTAGTTTTTTTTTAAAAAAAATAGTAGGATAGAAGAGACAGCATTTAAGATACCTTTTGTTTTGTTTATTAGTGGGTGGTTGGAACTGGTTGAGCTAGCAGGGATTTTCAGGTATCAAATTATGCTGATCAAATGGACATGCTAATTCTAATGTAATTAGCTGGTGCCTAAGGGATTTTTCTTTCTTCTTTTAAAAATAAAAATAAAGTGTTTATTTGATCAATGTATATTTGGAGGTCGAGTGTTGAATGTTATTGATAGTTCACTATTGATATTAGTTGACACTTTACCTGAAAACCAACCATTTTCTGAAAGGGAAATTTAGGAGGACAAAATATAATAAATATTAATTAATATTTTATTTGTTGATGCTTGGTGTTTGTTGTTTCCCGTAAGTTTAAGTAGTAAATTTTAAATTGTAAGTTTTATAGCATTAAGAGTTTTGAAGGTAGTAAACAGGTAGTAAATAGAAGTAGTAGTTAATCGTTTTTCTTTAATTGTTGTTCGGAGCAGGTTGGTTCAATATATATATATATGACAGTTTTTCAAGTGTGTATTATGCATATATAAATTAAGATTATAATGTAAACAAAATTTTAAAAAATAATAATAGTTATTAATAAAAAAAATAACAGAGAGCACTATTACCTATAAAATTATTGAGCACATATTCACTCATTCATATTCACTGAAAACCGAAAATAATAAAATCTAACTGTATCATATCTTTATTTTTTAAAAAATAAAATGATAAAATGAACAATTAAGTGTCAGATTTTCCTGATACTTTAAACATACTCTGGATAACATTCTTTTTCATCAATAACTTTATTTGCTTATGTAAACATAATATTAATATCAATATCAGTAGGCTATGGCCTTTATAGCTATTTTGATGTTTTAAAGTCATTATACACTTTGTAATCTATAGTATGTTGCTACTATCAATTTCAGATTTTAGGGTACATGCTTCAATATAAAAATGCTTTACAATTCTTTGTTTTGGCCCCTAATAAGTTGATTTGTGAAATTTTATGTTTGTCTTCAGAAAACATTTTATGATATCAAATACTATACCATATCAAATATTTGAAAGGACAAAAATGTAAAGAATAAAATATTTAGCTTTTCAATATAATTTATTGATTACTATATATAATCACATTAAGTGCTCTGATCTAAAAAATGGCTTATACTGTATTATAAACTATATTAAATTTTAATATTTTAATGCTTTTATTTATTTATATTTTGCTTTGCTTGTTTATAGTTTTTTTTTTTTTTTGATTAGTGTATAACTGAGATAATGTGGTTATTTATAATTATTTTATTGACTTGACAAGAGTAGACTTATCTAGAAAAAAGTTTTCATGAAACCAATATTATTTAACCAATTACCATTTAAGTTTGACAATTATACTGTGCTTCAAATGCTCATGGGTGAAGTTAAAAAAATTGTAGTTAAATATCAGGCTTAGCACATTTGAGTGAAATTTCATCTCATATTCATAGCCAAATAATTAGAAATGTTGTAGTGTTCTTGACATTTGCTAATTTATGCAAATTAGTTTTCATATGCAAAATAATTTTACTATCAAAAGATCAATTAATTTGCCCACTTCTTAGAGACAGAGAAACGTGTCTTTTCTATTAATGATGTGTGGATCATTTATGATATAGTACACCCCCTTTGTCTTTTGCAGTCATTTCTCTCAGTACACTCAATCTGAGGGTTGGAGGATTTAAACTTGTGACTGGTTGCTTTTTTGTGTTGTAAGAATATTGAAGTGTTGCTGGTAATATGCTGAGTAGCTCTATAATTAAGATTGGCTTTCATTTCATCATAATACATGACACTGCGGGCATGAGATCTTGTACACAATTTTTGGTGTCAGGCTAGGATCAATTTTGTCTTTGGAACTACTTATGAATCTATTTGTATTGGGGGGTGTATGAAAACAAACCTTAAATTCTTTTGACAAAGTTTTTACAGAGTTATTTAGCTACTTTAGGAATGTATGAAAACATTATTTGTGGTTTCTTTTCTGCTACATGGTTAACAGTTAATCTTTTATGAAACTGTTCAATTTTTTTTATTATAGTTCGGTGTTTGAAGACCACACTCAATAGGTCTTTGATGTAACATGAAATGATGGCCTTCTTATCTATTTCAAATTTACACAAATGGTGATTTCTATATCAGAATGCATTAGAACCTGCAAACTTATGTCAATTAGGTGAATTAGAACTTCAGTGTGTGTAGCCTGTGCCTTCAAGTTGTTTGATAATTATTCAATAATTAAGGTATGCCACTTCTCTTTATATTAGCAAATCCAGATATTTCAGTTCTTGCACTTCATTCTACCATATAGTGTTAAGGATTAATTTTGTCATTAGCTGCAAGTCGTTTTGAATGTGCATGATTGTGCATCTCTGGGCTGTGACAAACATGCCATCCACATATTGAGTGTATAAAAGTCCAGGGATCACAGTAGTTCAAGAAAATACTTGAAAGTATTCCACTTAAAGGTATACCTATAAGCCAACCATTTTTCATGCCGTATCATTTCCCTTCAATAACTGTGAAAATGTGGTCATCTAGGCAAGATAGGAAGACCAGTATAAAATTCATATGTCCAACCAGGCAATGATTCCTTAATAATTCTTTGCCAACTATATCTATCAAACACTTCCTGTCTACTGATCCATAGTTTTTTTTTACGTCCAATGTTGTGATTTCAAAATCAAGGTCAACTATTCTACCAATTTTCTCAACAAACTCGAAAGATGACTTGATCCATGTATTCACCAAAGCCCACCAAATCCACTAACCATTGGTTTACAGTCTTTGCTGTCTCAAAGTAATGCACATTTCCAAAGTCCAGCATAAGTCTCAGCGGTATTCCAGGATTGTATAATTTGGCATTAGCAAACATTCTAGATAGCATGGTAGCAGATGGGATATATGCAGTAATACTCCGCTTTAGACATACCAGTATCTTTATGAGTTCATAGGAATGTAGTAATGAAGTTCTCTCTATTGAGTCTATTGTCAAAACTTTCAACAAATTCAAATTTTAAATTTCTAATTTGAGCAGTCATTTTATGCTCATACTCTTTAGTATCCAGGAACATGAATTTGTTCCTCTTATCTTCTTTAACACATGTAATCTTGTTGATTTCCAAAAAACTGCTTCATATTTTAAAACTATTACTCCAACAAAGAAAATCTGCATTCATCTGTTTGTGCCTAATTGTGTTTATTATATAAGAAATAATATTTTCTCTGCATGGATTGTTTAATAGAAGAGATTCCATATCCACCAGCAATTCTAATCTTGGGAGCTTCCACTGACCCCAAATAAATTTAGGTACCCATGTGAGAACAGTTTTTACTTCAGCTGGAGGAATAGCAGCAGCTTGATTTATAAAAGTTTCTCTTTTCATGTTTGTTATGTCAATATTCTGTTTTTCACTAAAAGTTATTTTCTGTTCAAATCTAATCTTATTATTTCTCTTCGTGATCCCACATTTACTGTTGATCCACTGAGGAATTATATTTGCAGTTATATTCCATTATCTTTTCTTATTCTTCTTTACCACATTCGTACAACCTTTGATAATAAAGGTGAGATGCTACATGCGCAGATGTTCTGCAATTTTATTGTGATTATATATAGATCTATCAATTTTCAATTTACAACAATTAGAAAAAATATGAAATTGTTTGCATTTGAACAAGAACTCAAGTCTCTGTTGGAATATTTGAATTGATATTACCAAGTGTAAAATATATGTCTCCATGACGTAATAAATAATTTACTTTGCCAAAATTTGTAAAAGCAATTATACTGTGCTTTACATGCTATTTGGTGAAGTTAAAAAATTGTAGTTAAATATCAGGCTTAGCACTTTCAAGGACTTTTAACGTCATATTTATAGCTGAAGAATTAGAAATGTTGTAGTGTTGTTGACATTTGGTAATATATGCAAATTAGTCTTCATATGCAAAACAATTTTACTATCAAAATATCAATCAGCATGACCAAAAAAAAAACCATTTATTAAATATGTTGACAATAAAAAAAAAAAGTGGCCACTACTGATGGCAATAACTTGAATGACATTTTTCCATTGTAGGCTACTCAAAGATACATTCATTATTGTAATAATTAAATCCATTCCTATCATGGCTAGTCATCCACCTATTATTGCAATATCATTTTTCCTGAGGATTATTATATTTTGACAAGAAATTACATCATCTCGTGAGAAGTTTAAAAAACACAATTTCAATCTGGTGACTGGAGTTTCAAATGGGAGATTATATGTGATCTTATCAAGCATGCAATTGTTAATTTTCTTTGCTATCATTAGAATTCTCAACTGTGATCAGCACTTAAGAAAAAATAAATATATTTAAAAAATAGTGAATTGTATTGAGATCATTTATAATATTTAAGCACTATGAGGAATAATTAAAAAATTTATAAGAATATAATAATTAAATAATTTACGTCATCATCATCATCATCATCATCATCATAATAATAATAATAATAATAATAATAATAATAATAATAATAATAATAATAATAATAATAATAATAATAATAATAATAATAATAATAATAATAATAATAATAATAATAATAATAATAATAATAATCATAATAATAATAATAATAATAATAATAATAATAATAATAATAATAATAATAAATCAAATGTTTCAATGAATCTCTGCAACTTTAAAATTTTCTTTTAGTAAATAAGTATAACAAATTAAAAATTCACTTTACACTGTTTGAAATAACAAATAGTTAGATTGTGATACAATAATGATTTAATACATATTATTATTATTAATGATAAATTATTATTATTAAAAATGTTAAGTTAAATATTTATATAAATATTACTATAACTACAATTAAAAAGAGAACTTACCTTGAGCTATTCGTAATTTGACGTCTAAATGAACGGGAGTAGATACAACAGATTTTGTTACTACTAAAATGTTTTCCAAACCAATAATGACTACTAAATAGGGAAATATTTCACTACAAAAAATAAAAATGTACAATTAAAAAAAAACAATGTCTAAATAAAGAACTTCTGATTTGAGAAAAGTTGATATGATTATAAATCTATCTATTAAAGTATTAAAGCAAATACTTACTTAGCAAGGCAAACTATGAAAATATTGTTATTCATATACTCTATTAAATTGTTTGTGTTGATAAATTAAAAAAAAAAAAACTTAATGCCTTTAATGATTAGAAGTTCATAAAAAGTTTGAACTTCAGAAGTCCCAACACCAGAATTGATCCTGGGATCTCAAGCTGGAGGCTCTAAAACTATGCCAAATTACACAAAGCATAGTTTTTTTTTAGTTTTAGAGACATAATGCTACTATCACTTATATAAATAAAAAATAATTCTTCAGTTTCTTTTTAAAAAACAATGAAAAATGTTTCATTGTATATAATATTTTATCATGAAATGAAGAAAAACTAGATTCAAGTATGATTAGACTAAAAAAACCTAACAAAACAAAAAGATCATTATGCATATATAAGCTGTTTACACACAGGCAAAACTCTCCCTACAGTAGTGCTTCTCAGTGCAAGCCAGAATAATCAAAGGATGCAGGAAGTTTTGTGCATAAATTCCCTATCTAGTGCCTATTTATCCAATACTCCCAAACTAGTTCCTAGCTTGTGGCTTTCATTAGTGAGGAGCCTTGGATCTGAGAACACTGCAACTAGATCTTAGGATCTAATGCAACCATCCAGAAACTACCTTTTACCGTATTATTTAACTATAAACCTTTGAGTTCAAAATGAAAACATGTTTTAAATTCAAGTTCATTTGCTTGTATACTCATATAGATCTGTACTCAGTTCATCATCCATACTTTTTGATGTCATTTGTTCTTTAATAACCACAGTCAAAATAATATATTTAAAGTCAATATTACCCACAATTCCACTTACCTCTCATGTATCCCTAATATCAAAATAGAATTAAATAAGTAGTAAAACCATTAGTAATGTTTTAGAGTTTATTTTCTTGGCTAGTCTAGGTGGTTTGTGAATTTGGGGTGATTTTGATTATTTATGGTTATTTGGAAAAATGGATTAAGATTATTGTAGTAATATGGTATTTGAAAGTAATGTTTCTATTAATGAAATTGTTAATCTTTCTGATATTAAATCAAATGATAGAGATTCTTGGTAAATGTCCCAATTTTGTTCATTTTCATTCAAAAAATAGTTTTTGATAGAATTTTGTATCTAATCTAGTAATTTGAGTGATGAGCAGAAAGGTAGCATTCAATTGATTTTAAACAAAAGCTTAAAAAGTAAAGAAAAATCTATTGTTAATCCTGCCGAGTTTAGACATCTTAAGGAGAAGTTAACTGCTAATGATGTGATCATCGTGAAAGGAAATAAGTTTTGGGAAAAAGATAAATTTAAAAATTTTTAATAGAGTAGATTATTTAAAATATTATCCTTACGACTCCATATCAGTGAAGGTGTTTATGAATACTAACACTCACCAAAATGGTTTTCCTTTAAGATTTATTTTTGATTTTACAGGTAGTATTGTGGAGGGTACTTCTAGATTTTTGAAATGACTCCATATCAGCGAAGATGTTTATGAATATTAAGACTCACCAAAATGGTTTTCCTTTAATATTTATTTTTGATTGTACATTTAGTATTGTGGAGGGTACTTCTAGTTTCTTGAATATTTTTTCAAAACTATTTATTGATTTTGACCATTACATAGTTTCTTTTTCTTTTTGAGGCTTTTGATAAGATTGATAATTTTAAAATGGAAAGTAATTGGATATTTGGTAGTTTGGATATTAATAATATGTATCAATTTGTTAATAGATTAAGAAGTATTGGTGTTCATATGTCTGTGTTAATTAAACATGGATCTTTGTCAAATAATAAAATTAAAGTTATTAAAGATTTGCTTTTATTATTGGAGATCTATTGGTGATTAGAAATAGAAAGAAAAATTATTTGGTAAGTAGTCATTATATTACAAGTAAAGATTTAAGGACTATAATTAAACCTGATAACTATTAATCTGTATCTCATAAAATAGCTGCTTTAAAAAATTATTCTTATAGAAATAAAAGATTAAAAAAAGTCAATATTATAAAGTTTATTTGAAATTATAAATTTATTTAACCGCACATTGATTACGTAAGTAATATTTACTAAGGCTATAAACCTCAAGAATATGCGTGTGAAAATGTGAAGGAAAGGACCTCTACAGGTTTAATCACAAGCTTACACTTTGGAAGAAAAGAGGAAAACCCTTCTTTACTTCAACCTACTTTCTATATGAATAGGTGAAGCTGAAGCGGTTAGATGTAACAGCATGAAACTATTCAATACTTCACTGAGTAAGTTCATCTATTCATATAGAAAGTAGGTTGAAGTAAAGAAGGGTTCCCCTCTCTTCTTTTCTTTCAAAGCGTAAGCTTGTGGTTAAGACCTGGTGAGGTCCCTACCTTCGCATTTTCACACGCATATTCTTGAGGTTTATAGCCTTAATAAATATTACTAAAGTTTATTTGAGTGTTGGCTACTCTGATAAATTGGTTAAAAGTATTTTATTTAATAATACTAATATTTGTAATGATGTAAAGGATAAAGAAAAATATGATTTGTTTTATTTGCCATATAAATTGACTTCTTATAAAATTATATATAAAAATAGTAATTTGTTTGAAAATAAGAAAACTGCATGGAAAAGGAATATTACTAGAATAATTTATTAAATAATGGAAAGGGATTTTTTATAGAAAGACTATTCCTGGAGCAGTGTATATTATCCCTTGTTTTTGTAAAAAGATATATATATATATATATATATAGTAGTTTGTGCTTAAATGAAGGAATAAAGATATATAAAAGTAGGGGTAGAAATCAATATCTTAGTTCTGCTTTATATATCCATGAAAAAGATATAGACCACACTATTAATTTTGATGAAGCTAAGGTTGTCTCCTTTGGGAGAAATGAAATAAAAAGAATTAAAGAATCTATATGATTAAAAGTGTATGATTCTAAAGCAGTTAAGTTATTTAAGTTCTTTTAATATTAAGGGTGTATGGGAGATAAGTGAAATGTAGGTAATGTTTAGTTTAAATATTTTGTAAATCTTTACACTTGAGAAATCTGCTTGTAGCAGTGAAACCATTGGTAGTGTTTTAGAGTTTATTTTCATGGGTAGTCTTATTAAGTTGTGAATTTGGAGTAATTAAAAGTTTATAGAAATATATCTATAACTGTCACTTAGAAGCACTTTCAACTATCCTTGTAGTTTTTGTCAACTAATACTTTTAAAATGTCAGCTTTCCCATAATTCCATGATCTTAAAGTTTGCTGCTTACCTATTAATTAAATCTTGCTTGTATTTATATATTAACATTGCTTCCTTAATTTTTCTTTTATTATTATTTCTTTCAGGTTCCAATATTTTTACATTACTGTAATTAAAATCAAAACCATATATACATAATTTATTATGGTCATAAAAGACAGAAGCTGATAAATTATCATTATTTTTATAATTTTGTTTTGTATTTTGAACCCTTTTTAATAATAACAAGTGCTCTTTTGTTCTTTTTTCCAATGTGCACCTTGATTCACCTATATATACACTACCCATATCTACATGTCCATTTGTAAACGATACAATTTTTATTTGTCAATAAAGTTTTATCTTTTGAATTATTTATTAATTATTTAATGTATGTGGATTTGTAATATGTATATATATATCATTACTCCAGACAGAGAGCTCAATTGGTTCCCCAAAATGTCTCAGTCAAAAACCATATAAAAATACATATTTGTATATCGGTTCCTATGATAATCTTACTTCAAATTCAAAATACCTACAAACCAAAATTTAAAAAAAATATGTTTGAAATTAAAAAATGTTTTTAATTAATGAATAAACATATTACTAAGCCTATTATTAATGAAATAAAAAAAGGACTAACATATGAATAAATATAATGTACACAAACATTTTAATAAACATTCTTCCATAAATACAATTTGTTTATTGATGGATATCATTTTGCTTCTTATGTAGCTAGAGAATATTTTCTGAATCACAATTTGTTAAATTAAAATAAAAGCTGTAGAACACAATTTTTTAAACTTTAATTTTAGTGCAATTTATTTTCTAATATCAAAGTTTGTTATTTCTTTCCAGAGCCTGATATTTTTTTTAAAAAAAACCAATAGGTCACATATTTGTATTACATAAATATAGTTGAAATTAAATTAAAATTATAGACATAAATAAAATGTACGGTTGTTTACAGCAGTTTTAATAATGAAAATGATTTTTTCCCCACTTTTTTTGCTATTTTATTACTCTTATGATTAAAATTACCATCATGTCAAAAACAAATTATAAGAATATTAATTTAAATTGAGAAAATGATATTTCTAATTTATGTTGGTAATCTTTGATTATATAAAGTTGAGTTTTAACTACATAATATATACTAAAAAGTTTATTTTCTCCTTTTTTCCTTCTCAAAATAATTTACAATTGTCAGCATTGTTAACTGAGTGCTCATCGCAGCTGCCTTAAAAGCAAGTAGTTGTTTGCAGATGGTTGTGGGTTCGCCTCCTGGCCAATGTTATGGCATATGAAAAAAAAAAAATTACAATTATGATGACCATTATGATGATATTTTTATCTGCACACAATTGTATTTTACATAAATGCAATTGAAATAAAATGCAAATTAGATAAAGAAATGTAATCTACAGTTGATTGTGGTACTTTTAACAATGTAAATAATTAAATAACTTTCAGGTTTTGTTTGCCAATACTGTATTTTTTTTATATTTACAATAAAAGTTGCCATTATCTTGAATATGATAGAAGCAAATTATGATACTAATTTAAAATTTCCCAGCTAAATGATATTCCAATCTTATTGTCAGCAACATTTGATTATATAAAGTTGATTATTAATTACTTCACATACAAATACATTTTCTCTCTCTGTTTTTTCCTCAAAATAACTTACAATTATGATTACATTTATGATGATTACACTTTTAGCTGCAGGACATTAATAAGAATTTAAATCCAAAATTGATTGAGTGGATATTTTACATACTATAGATCTTAAAAAATATATTATTAATATACTTTATTATTACAAGTGATCGATGTATGTTTTTGACGTATGTGTTATACTGAATGAAACCTACTTTTTTTTTTTCTTTTATAATCATTAACAATGAAACCATTTCTTAATTTAGATATCATAAAGAAAGCAATGACAGGTTTGGAAAAATATTGGATGAAAATTAAATAAATATTATTTTACTTTTATAATCAAATCATAATATTGTATACTGCATAAAGAATAAACTCTGTACTATATATTTCAAACATGAAAGTCATCATATTATTATAAGGTGATATAAGTTAAATGAAGCCATTATTTTATGATATAATCAATATTACAAAATGGACATTATATTAAAAAAATGGTGAATCTTTTACAAAGAAGTTTGATTTTTTTTAATTTTGAAGCCCATTGTAGGAATACAAACTGATGACAATCACTATGGCAAATCATTACACAGATCCAATTCATCCCATTTTCAGATATACAAATGTATATATTAAGTCAATATATCTAAAATTTTGCATTCAATGATTAAAATACTGTAATAACTAAAAATACCCAAAACAAGATTAAAAATGGAAGAAGGCAAAAACAAAAAATCAAGCTATTATAATTTTTTTTATTTCCAGTTGCATAATTTTTAATCATAAACAAAGGTTTTCTTTTTTTTTCCTTTTCTTATATGATTTATTTGTAAACTTAATTATGCCTAACTTTATGCTCATGTATTCTTATCCATTCTTTTTTAGAAAGGATTTTACAATTTACTGGTTTTAAATCTCATAATCTTTTCTCATGATTTAATTTTCAAAGATATTTCTATATATTCTACCAGTAACAATTTATTCAACAATATCTTATAAACTAAATAACAGACATGTTTTCTTTTTTTCTACTTCTAAAAATTATGAGTTCTCTAAAAATTGGATTTTTTTTCTAATTTGTATAAGCATAAATACTAACTGTTATATGTTTTTATTTTATTTTTTTTCATTAAACTAAATTCCTCACAATTTATTCCATAAAAAGATAAAAGTAAATTTACAATTAGAAATCTATAATTGTCAAATACGTTTTATTTGTGAAATATAATTAAAAAACAAGTCATACATGTAACAATAAAATGAAAGAGTTATATTATATACCACACAACGTTTTTATTGTAAAGCTTCCCTACAGAAAAACAAAAAATTATATATAAATATCCTATTAATGTGACTAATAGAATGGGAAGAACAAAACAAACACACCTCCACAAAATAAAACAGTAACAATAAAAAATATAGCTTGTGTAAGCAAGATGAAACATAAAAAAGTGTTGTTGTTTTTTTAAAAAAAGACATTTATAAACTACAAACAATCAATAGAACTCTAATTTGTAATATATAAATACATTTCTAAAACATTATCTAATAACTCTAAACTTCAAAATATGATATTTAAAGATAAAATAAAAAAAACAAAAAACAAAGATTATGATAATCAATAAAATTATATATAAGAACCTCAAAAGGCTTCGATTCCTAAATTATTGATCAATATAGTACAAATAAATAAATTAACAGCTAATATGACAACATGGAAAAAATGACTTATTTTAATCTGATCCTTCATCATTGAAATAAAAATCCAAGTCAATATGTATAAATCAGAATGGTGACAAAAACTCACAAAAAAAAAGTTTAAAGTACATTCATTCTTCATGTATATTCTAAATTAATATGCCATATCTTATTACAAATATTTTTTTGTTTTCAATTACATATTGTACCAGGTGCATTCATATGAATAATACAGCATACTCTATTTGCTAGGTTTAAATGGGTTTAAATCTTATTTATCATAAATTTATAATTTTATATTATAAATATTACATGAACAGACTGGCCCTTCAACCAGAGAGGAGAATATTATCAATAGCGTACCTATCAACAATACCCATGATCAGACCGAGCTATACAACGCATAACATGATCACATGTCCAGACCTCACCTCAGGCACCAGTTAGCTACTAGAACTAACATGCTGGGACTGTAGACCCATAATCTAGTGAAGCAATGGATCTGAAGCCCAATCCATGCTTCACATCTTCCTATAAACTTAATTAATATTGTAGACCTGAATTAAGTTTATAGTTCAATATCAGCAGGGTTTTGCATTAGAGTTAAAAATAATTATGCTTATCAAATGTGTTTTACATTTAAATATTTTGTTTTAAATAAATTTCATTCTATTAATAAAAATTGTTTAACCTATTAGTCAAACATATATATACATCTAGCGTATATATATGAGTTAATGCAAAATTCTGCTGAAATAAAATGCTTATTCTACTATAAAAAAATAATATATTGTTGTTAAAATTTTGTTAAAATATTTAGTATGATTTGATTTTGAGATAAGCCTGCCAACATTTTCTAAAAGAATGTATAGTTTTAATTAGTGAGCCATTCAAGTGTAATTAAAGATGGCCTTCTCTTTCTTTCTTTTTAATTAAGAGAATTCAAACTTTGAAGTAAGAAAGTTAGAGTAAAAAAGTTAAAGTTATTTTTAGAAAGTGTTGCTTTGAAAAAGGGACGAGATTAAAAAAAAGAAAAAGAGAAGAAAAAAAAGAAGAAGAAAAAAAAAATAGATTATTTTTTTTTTATTAAAATTTTTTTATTTATTTTTTTTTTTTTATTATTTATTTAAATTTTTTTTTATTACTTTTAATTTTTTTCATATTTTTTTTAATTTTTATATTTTATTTTTATTTTTTTCATTTTAAAAAATACCCCTCCCCAAAACAATAAATTAAATTTTAATTACAAAACTTTTCCCTTCCCATCACCCTTACTCTCATTCCTCTCTTTACCTTTTTTTTCCCACACCCCCACCACCCAAGAAAAGACAAAATATTTTCTATTCTCTTTTTCTCTTTTATTTTTTTTTTTTTTTTTTTTTTTTTTTTTTATTTTTATTTTCTATTTTATATAATTTATTTTTTATTTTCTTTCCTTTTTCCCTCTCTCTTCCTTTTTTCTTTTTTTTTTTTTTTTTTTTATTTTTTTTTTTATTTTTTTTTTTATCTTTTTTTCCCTTTTTCCCTTTCCTTCTTCATTATATTTTTTAAATATTTTAAATTTTAAAAAATTAGTTTTTTTTTTTTTTTTTTTTTATAAAACACATTTTTTTTTTTTTTTTTTTTTTTTTGGTTATTTTTTTTTTATAATTTTTTATTTTTCTTTTTTTTAATTTTTTTTTTTTTTTACCACCAAAATTTTTTTTTTTTTTTTTTTCCTTTCTTCCCCTTCTCCCCCCTGGAAATTGTTTTTGTTTGCGAGGGGGGGGGGGGGTTTTTTTTATTTTTTGGGTGGGTTGGGTTGCCCAAATGAAGGGTTAACAACATAATCATCTGATGCACTAGTGCTCAAAATATCCTGTGACTAGCTCAATCAAAAGAAATACAATAACAACTTATTGCTTTAATTAGTGATAAAAAGAATTGACTGACAAAATTAAGCTTAAAGATAATTTATTGGACTAAATATTTACTATTGCAAAGTTTAAACTACTTTTATAAAACTTAAATAAATTAGATAATGATAGTTGCATAAAATGACCACACATATTATAGTAAGATAAACAATATAATATAACAAAGAATATTAAATAATACACGACACTTAAAATCAATATAAAATATACTAAAGCATTCACGTACACGACATTTCAAAACACACACATCAATAGTTCTTTATGCATGCTATAGAGTTCATTATTATTTGACTCTGGAGGCTTTAAGGATTGCAATGGCTACTTTAATTAGAAATGGAAATAAGAAAATGTTATTTATTACTTAGGATTTGAACGTTGACTTCTTGCTGGTTGTTGCTTCAATTCAAAACCTTTCCAATCGGTTGGATGTGAGGTTTTCATGAGGATGTTTAATACTTAGTATTCTGAAGCATTTTTCCTTAAGACAGTTACATATTGAAAATGGATTTTCAAATTGTTAGGCAGGCCTTACTTTTCTCGGGCAGATTGGCTGTTTCATCGGACACAGGCTGGAGCAAAGTCCTATGTTTCCAATGACGATTAACAATGCATGATTGATTGTGACTACATAATAGGCTGACTGATTGATTGACTGAACACACTGATCTGATTGTGGTCTCAACTGCAATCTCAACTGATAGATTGAACTCAACTAACTGTCTGATGAAAAACTGGACTATTTATTAGGATGGCCTGTTGTAATTTTGGTGATTGGTTTTTATATCTGCCGGCTATCTCTGTTGTTGAAATTCCTCCACTGTTTTCAAACACATTCCTTACATAAGCTTTTAATCCTGTTGTTTGCGATCTTTTAATTAGTAGCCATTGCAAACTTGTTTTTTGGATTATGTTTAACTTAGTAGCCATTGTTGAGTGTTTATATATCTTATGATTATACAATATTTTTAACTTTCATTTATTCCTTATTATTAAACATGCACATATATATTTTATCAATTCTTATGTTTACAATCGCTATTGACACACATATAATTTTATTCTAATAAATAATTTAAACAAAAGAGATTTCTTTTCCTTTTCTTTAACTTAAATTAAAAAGAGATATTTTTAATTATTTGAAAATCAACTACTTTTAATTTTACCCATAAAACTATAAATTAATTGTTTTTAACAAACTCCTTTTTTTTTAAATATTTTAAACGAAGAGAGAGATTTATTCTTGAACAGTCATAACTTGTAAATTTTATTTACTTTCTAAAATTGTTGAGTTAATCTTCCTCCCCTTCTAATTAATTACTTGTACTTTTATTTCAAACCACTAATAATAGAAAAAAAACTCTTTAGGCTTTTAGTTTTAATGTTTCTAAAGCAAACTGCATTTTTTTAATAAAAAAAACTCTTTAGATTTTTATAAATAACTATCTCTCAAATTGAAACCTTCACATTATTTATGATAATTTTATTTTTAATAATTTTTAGACAACAATTTTTTATGAATGCTCAGTAGCATTACATTACACCACCCTCCATTTGAGAGTAAAATGCATCTCTTGACCATTTTATCTTGACAACTTTTATTATTAAATTTGAAATATTTACATCAATTTTTTTATTTACTTTTCCTTCTCTAAACTATACATGCCGAGGGCAATCTGTTTAGTTATACTTTTCTTCCTTTTACGCTGACTACATTGCTTACAATGATCAAGTGCTGGATGATGACCTCTGGGTCTGCACTATTTTTTGTGATAGAGGGACTTTGAATAATGCGAATGTAGAGTTTCTGGATTACACCAACTTACTTGTATGACATGAAGCTTCACTTGCCGATTTTTCTACCGGACTTCGGAAATGAAATATGAAATATGGGCACTGTCCCCTGAAAAAGTGATTTGTGGCTTACTCTAGTTGTTCCCAGTGTACATTTTTAAAGAGAATGGGGATTCTCCCATGAAAAGTAATCCCTGATAGTCCGTTATGGGTTCTAATTTCATCCAGCCAACAGCTTTAACTTTTCCTAAAACTTATTTCTATACTTCTTACCCTCCTTTCAATTAATTTCAATCTCATATACACTCCTAAATTTGCATTTATATTATTTATTTATATTAATCTTACAATATTATTCTAAATCGTCACAAACATTATTTTAACCTATTTATTTATATTAATCTTACAATATTCTTTAAAATCATTCCTTTAACTTGCTTATATGAATATGCATGTGTTCAAAGAAAAAAACTATCTTATTTTATTGCGCTCCATTATTATTTTTCTACAGATATATTATTTTTTTTATTTAACTTGACTACTTTAATTAAACCATTTATTTAACTTCCTTTTATTAACCTGCATATATTCAAAACAAACTTTTATTTTATTATGCTACTTTATTTATTAAAAATCCTTAATATAAATCATTAATTTGACCTATTTATTTTATTTAGGAACCCTTATTATTTTACAAAACAATTCCTCAGCATTTTTTATTTTATTAAAGTTTCAAATAAAAAAATTTCCAGATTCAAGTGTATCACCTACATCAAAATAATTATATTTAACTCATAGTCCATTTCCAGTCCTTTGTTTATTTCCATTACTTTAACATTCCATTCATTAATATTGATTTTACTCAGTCAGGCAGTTCTTCCTTCTACTTTCTAACTCTATAATATAAATTAACTTTCTCCTTTCATCTATCCCTTGCATATAATTTGTTACTTTATCTCTTTTCCATTTCATCCTATTTTTGGCCTTATAAACCAGAAAACCTTTACACTTAATAAAATTCCATAGTTCTTTAAACTGAGACTATTTTTTTTTACTCTTTCTTTTTGTTGTAAATCTAAGTTTAAAATGAAAACTAACATTTACTTTAATCTTTTCATTTTTAGTTTCTTGTGTCAACTCATCTACATTATCTTCTATCTCATGATCTATATTTGTTTCTACTTTATCTGTTTCAACGCTATCTAATTCTAATTCAATTTCCATGTCTTTTATCACCTCAACTTCCTTTTCAACTTCCTGATTTTCTTTAACAAACTCTAACTCTATAATTTCTTGGCTCTTCTCTACCTTTCCTATTATCTCACATCTAATTTCTCTTATTACTCTAATCATTTCTATTTTGAACTCTTGCTGACTTTGCTTGAATTCTTGTAGTTCTTTCATCAGTCATCATCATTTTCATCAACATCTGTGACTCAGATATCTCTTCTTTTTCTTTTTTCATCATTTTTGAAACAAACATTTCTATTTCAAAGCTGTTTTTCTTTTTATGTTTATTAAACTAACACTTTCATTTAAAATACCTTTGAATACTAACTATTTATTTCCTTTCTTTTTTAAATGGAACATATGACTGACTCCGCACCCCTGTCCTACCATCTCCCATTGTCAATGCCTTAACTATGCCCAAAATATCTAATGGTCTTTAATTCTCTCTTTTTATTTAAAGAAAAAAAATTGGGGGCAATTTTTTTTTAAAAAAATTATTATCACTTTAAAATACAATTACGCAATTTAGAAATTCTTTGAATTTTTTATTTTCAAACAGTAAAACAAATATTTAATTACTATCATTTATGACGTTCTGCCTTACATTGTGAAAAGCCAATTATACTGGGTGTGTTCATATGAATGATCCAGCGTACTCTATTTGCTAGGTTTAATTAGGTTTAAACCTTATTTATCATAAATTTATAATTTTATAATATAAATATTATGTGAACGGACCGGACCGGCCCTTTGAGCAGAGGGAAGAATATCATCGATAGCATACCTATCAACAATACCCATGATCAGACTGAGCTATGCAATGCATTACACGGTCACATTTCCAGACCATGGCCCACCTCAACTGCTAGATTCAAACCCCTACTATCCAAGCACTTTATTTGTTTTGAGGTAATTCTCAGACACCAGTTAGCTACTAGAAATAATGTGCTGGACAGTAGGCCCATAATCCAGCACTCAAAATATCCTGTGATTAGCTCAATCAAAAGTAATACAATAACAACTTATTGCTTTAATTAGTGGTAAAAAGAATTGACCAACAAAATTAAACTTAAATATAATTTGCTTGATTAAATATTTACTATTGCAAAGTTTAAACTACTTATTATAAAACTTAATTAAGTTTGAGAATGATAAATGCATATAATGACCACACATATTATTGTAAGATATACAATATAATATAACAAAGAGTATTAAATAATACATGTCACTTAATATACATAAAATCAATATAAAATATACTAAAGCATTCACATACATGACATTTCAAAATACGCACATCAATAGTTCTTTATGCATTCTATAGAGTTCATTGTTATTTGACTCTGGAGGCTTTAAGGATTGCAATGGCTACTGTAATTAGAATTGGAAATAAAAAATGTTATTTATTACCTAGGATTTGAATGTTGACTTCTTTCTGGTTGTTGCTTCAATTCAAAATCTTTCCAACTGGTTGAATGTGAGTTTTCTTCAGGAGGTTTAATGCTTAGTATTCTGAAGCATTTTTCTTTAAGACAGATATTGAAAACAGATTTTCAAGTTGTTAGGCAGAACTTACTTTTCTCAGGTAGGTTGGCTGTTTCATTGGACTCAAGCTGGAGTAAAGTTATATGTTTACGATGACAATTAACAATGCATGATTGATTCTGGATATATATAATAGACTGACTGAACTGTGCTGATCTGATTGTGATCTCAACTGTAATCTCAACTGATAGATTGAACTCAACTAACTGTCCAATGAAAAAACTGGACTATTTATTAGGATGACCCATTGTCATTTTGGTGATTGGTTTTTATGTCCACTGGCTATCTCTGTGGTTGAAATTCCTCCATTGTTTGAATACATTCCTTAGTTAAGCTTTTAATCATGTTGTTTGAGCTCTTTTAATTAGTAGCCAATGCAAACTTGTTGTTTTTGGATTATGTTTAACTCTAGCCATTGCTGAGTGTTTATATATCTTATGATTACACAATATTTTTAAACTTTCATTTATCACTTATTATTAAACACGCACACATATATTTTATCAATCCTTATATTTACAATCGCTATTGACACACACACACATATATATTATTCTAATAAATAATTTAAACAAAAGAGTTTTTTTTTCCTTTTCTTTAAGTTAAATTAAAAATAGATATTTTTAATTATTTGAAAATCAACTACTTTTAATTTTTCTCATAAAACTATGAATTGAATGTTTTTAGCAAACTACTTTTTTTTCTTTAATATTTTAAATGAAGAGAGATTTATTCTTGAATGGTCATAACTTGTAACTTTTATTTACTTTCTAAAATTGTTGAGTTAATCTTCCTCCCCCTTCTAATTAATTATGTGTATGTTTATTTCAAACCACTAATAATAGAAAAAAAACTCTTTAGATTTTTAGTTTTAACATTTCTAAAGCAAACTGCATTTTGTTTAATAAAAAAAAAACTCTTTAGATTTTTATAAATAACTATCTCTCAAATTGAAACCTTCCCATTATTTATGATAATTTTATTTTTAGTAATTTTTAGACAACAATTTTTATGAACACTCTGAAGCATTACAATATATATTGTAAAGATCTGGTAAACATGGACATTTTTCGGTCATTTGTAACCATCCATTGTCTAAAACTATTTTTATATTTATCATTTGTTATTAACATTTTATTATTTACTTATATGAGTGGCTTTATTATTATTTATTTTCATACAAATTGAACACCTCTGGCATTGAATCATACATTCAAACAAAGAAGTAGAGTATCATTGATAGATTAACCATCTATGATACCAACAGCCAGATTGAGGTAATATGAAAGCACAGCCCTGATTATAATTCTGAACCATAGTATCCCTCCATATTGCTGGAAAGCACCCATCATCCAAAGCACTTTATTTGTTTTGAGAACAAGTCTCCAGCCATATATGTTATAAATAGCCTGCATGCCTAGACAAAAGGCACACAAATCCGCACTTGAAATATACCCAGTCTAACTCAGACATTTGAATCAGGGATCCAGAGAAATATTAAATAATATATGGACATATTTCTAATCTTAAATTCCTGGTGACACAGTTACAAAAGAGACAGTACAGATCAAGTAACATTTTAACAAACTTTTCATTCATATACATATTCAAATAAATATAATAGTACAATTAAACAAAGAAATTAAGTAAATATAAAATAATTGTTAGTAACTCAATATCATTGACTGCCCTCATTATTGTCCTAATTCTTTTAAGAATTTCTATATATTTCTTTACAATTGAAAAAGTTATATTTACTCATGTTTTTCATTATGGCAAGATGACATCATCTTTCTGCAGATTATAGAAAGGTTAAAATTATAACTAATTATAGGAAAAATTATTAAAATATTATAAGTTTTTAAAATATATTTATAGAGCTCTGCAATGAAGAAATATCTTCCAGGCTAATTTTATATATTTATTTAATATTTTTTTTTTATATTTAACTTTTCGAAATATTAACTATTGTTAAGGTGGGAAAAAAACAATCTTGAAAAAAATAAAATAAAACTATTTACATAATAAATCATGTTAATAATTTCTTACTACATCTAGAATCCAGGTATATATAATAAACTTGTATATTTAAAATATTATTTAAAAAAAAATACATAACTCAACGTGAATATTGCAATAATTTGTTTATCAAGAAAAATTATGAATTAATAAATTATCTTAAAATAAACAAGCATAATAATTGCTTAAACTCATAACTCCATCAAAGTGTCCTTCACATTTATCCTCTTCATAATACACACATTTCTGACAATGAAACAGGCAACACCAAAACTCTAAAAAGAATTGCTATTATAAACAAAGTGTAAATTTTTTGAAACCTTTGTAGAATAGCCAATTTAAGAACTAAAATCAAAGATCACAAAATTTCACTTTCAATCTGATGATAGCTCTGAAATAATGTAAAGAAAATGTTTATAGAACCAAAAACCAAAAGTTTTTAACTCATTAGAGGATATGAACAAGATAAAAAAAAAGACATCTGATTTCAACTTCAAAAATATTAGTAGTAAAAAATGCAGAACAAAGATTGAGTTATTATCACTTTAGAGAAAACAAACAAACACATGCATGAAGTCATATTTACAGCTTTAACATTGACAAGATTTCATATAATGAAGTAATATCAAAAATTTCGAAAAAGTTTCATTATGGAAATTTAATAAAATAATTTTATAGCAAAAAATATGTCACTAAAATGCTATAATAATCATTAATAAATGAGTGAATAGTTTTTAAAATATTTTAGCAACAAAATAAAAATGAATTAAATTCTTACAAAAAAAGTAAACCAATTGAAATAAGGCTAATATTGCTACATTTAATTAACCACATATTTAACCTAAAAATTGTAGACTTTGTGGTCAAATAAATCTATTTCTTAAAATAACAAGTATTAATTAATTTTACACAATATGGAAAAAAATATTAAACCATTTTTTTTTTTATTATAAAAAGCTTAGTTTTCTCTATAATCAATATTTTTTTTTTCTTGTTCCCAACACAAGTTTAAATTCAACCAAGTACATAATAGTAATTGTAAAAATAAAATATATTTTGTATTTATTAAATAAAATCAATTTTTACTAATATTAAAACAAAAATAAGATGCATTTTATGTTTATTAAATAGAACCAACTTTTAAAAATACTAAAAAAAAAAAAAAATATTAAAACAAAAAAACCTATCATTAGAAATAATTTTTATTTTTCCTAAAAATACAATAATAATAAACTAATGCTTCTTTGGAAATAATACTTTTGTTTTCCAAATATAATATTAAAAAAAAAAAAAAATCTGACTTTTTATGCACATTGATTTCTGAAGATGAACTTTGCACTATAGAAAATCCCTATGTGTTGAACTTCTGACAACAAAAAACAAAACTTGACAGAGTAACAATCATTCAATTCTAATTTTGAAATATATTACTTTCAGAAGAAGAAAGTATACTATCACAATCCTGAATGAGAAAACAAAAAAATATTTCTTCCACAAAGATAGCTCTTATAAATATTGTTCCCATTAATGATCCCTATGGTATGATGATCCAGTATGTGTTTTTTTTTTTAAATTGCACACAATCACACTTCCATATATGCACTTACAATGTGAGCTTCTAATCTTGGTCTAGGCCCATTTAGTATCAATTTGTTTACAACATAAGCATATATATCTAGATATTTTATAAATACTAGATAGTTATTAAATAGTATGTATAATGTTTTTGACACAGTAGCAAATTCTCTATACTGTAGTGCCACCCAGTGCACACCATAGTAACCAATGAATACTAGGTTTGTCATAAAACCCCTATTTATTGCCTACAAATCCAACATCCAAAGATCTAGGGGCAATACAATCAGAGCTAAGGATACTCCCTGATGACAACCACAAATTAGAAACAAGTCTGAGGATATTGGATGAGTAGGAAATTAGATAGGCATTTTATGCACAAACTTCCTAGCATAGATAGATTACTATGGCCTACATTAGGTGGCAATAATGTATGGATAATTCATTATAGATGAAGTGTGAGCCAATAAAACAATTATTGAATAGTAATGATAAGAAAGAAGTAGATAAAGTCCAGGAGACTGAAGAGAATGTTACAAAAGAAATAGAGAAAGAAAACTATGAGACAGTATTGATATGAGATTCTCTAATTAGAGAATTGAGGATATAATTTCAAGAAAAAATAAAAACAGATATGTAACAATGTCTTCCTGGAGCTAGAATTAGGGATGTTACAGATAAGGTAAAGAAAGAAGAGAGTAGAAATGTATATGTTATGGAAGGGCCAAATAATTTGTCAGAGCCTTCGAAGAGAGTAATAGACGAGAATATAGAATTGATTAGGAATTTGAGTAACATTAAAGGAAAAGTAACAATAGTTGGATTATTACCAAGATTTGACAATAGATATATGTTAGATAGGACATGTTCTAACCATGAGAGAATAAAAAAAGTGAGAGAAAAATGATGTTATGTTTGTAGATGAGTGGGACTTTTTTATTAGTAAGAGGAAATTATATAATAAAGATGGGTTGCATTTAGGAAAACAAGGAAGTGAAGTTTTAGGGAGTCTGATTTATAAAGAATATATTTTGTAAATAAGCATTTATTTTATATAGCGTATGTAAACAATTGTATTACATTCAAATATCAGTCTTTCATGTTAAGTGTGCATACGCTTTGCGAGGGTTAATAATAAATGAATACTTTCTCACCAATACAAGAGATAGTATTTATGCAGGAATAAAAGAAATCATCTTATTCCTACGACTAAAACACTTATATATGAGCAAATCTGAAGTACTGGCAAAGAAAGCGTGACGATAGAACAGTCACTTACGATGTGTGGATGAATGACATCGGTGAAATTATCTAGAATTTACTAAACGTCATTCCAACTAAAACTTAATAATATGTAAATAAGCATTTATTTTATATAGCGTATGTAAACAATTGTATTACATTCAAATATCAGCCTTTCACGCTAATTGTGCATATGTTTTGCGAGTGTTAATAATAAATGAATACTTTCTCACCAATACAAGATAACTTGTAAGGAGGGGGGGTTTAAATTGCAGTGTTGTCAGAAAGAAATAAACAAAGGGTAAGCTGATTTAGATATAAATGAAGATGTGGAGAGGAAATGGATCTATAAAATTAATGTTAAGCAAGTTATTTATAAATGAAATACAGAAGAAAGAGTCAAAAGAATTTATAAAAGATTAGTTAGGAAAGAAGAAATTGTTAAAATTGGATATTTAAATATGCAAGGTGGTATGACCAGAAAAGTAGCTGGAATTAAACAAAGCAGTTAGAAATGAAGAACTTGAGGTACCAGTTGCAATGGAAACACATCTAAGAGAAGAACCTATACTGGAAGACTTGGTTATGGCAGGTTATAAATAGAAAATACAAAGAAAAAAAGTACTGTTAAATGTTAAGAACATTTGTGATTTGAGATAAGGTTAGCAAGACAAGAATGAGTGTTGGGTATAGTATATATAGCCACTAGAGATAGTCAAACTATAATGGAGTGGAACAGTAGCATATAGGAATGTCTACTTAAGGATATACAGAGTTTCAAAAAAGGGGGAAGAGAATAATGGATATAGAATACACCCAGGTCTCATTTTAGGTGGATTTATTTCATGCGATTTTGAAGTTATGCAATTCATATTTCTTCTTAATATCTTCGTATGCAGTTTTCTTTTATGTGATAAAAATTATTAGATCAGAAGTTGAGCTCCGATAATGCACTATTATTGTAAATATTATAAATTTTGCGCACTCACATCATATTTAAAGTAATAGCGCATTATCGGAGTTCGACTTCCATCTAATAATTTCAATATTTTCAGCGCTTTATAATAGTATGGCAATAGATTTTATGTAATAAAAAAGTTCATAATTCACTTAAAATCAGGATTTCCTCATTTTATATACACACATTAAATTTTACAAGATTATAATGTAAATCTGTTATAGATGCCTATACTGTGTATATTGTTGTTTTTGCATTTTAAATCACATCCTATTTTTGCTTTTTAAAAAAAGAGTATATAATCAATATCATTTAGTGTCCGCTAGTAATAAATTTTACAAGATTATAATGTAAATCTGTTTAAACATTATAGATACCTATACTATGCATATTATTGTTTTTGCATTTTAAATCACATTCTATTTTTGCTATTTAAAAAAAGAGTACGTAATCAATTAATCATTTAGTGTTCACAAGTTTATTTTTAAAAGGTAACAGCGTTAGGCCCAATTAAATTTGACAATCAAAAATTTAATCTGATTTTTAATTGTAATTAACAATTTAAAAATTATGTAATGTGATCTGAAATTAATGTGATAGTGAAACAATGAAATTTGATTTTTAAACGGAATTGAAAAGTAAAAAATTAAAGACAAAAATAAGAACTTAATTTTTGTTAGTTTTAATTAAATTTTGCCCAACAGCAGTGAGTAGATGTCTTTTTATTATCATAAATCTAAGTTCTTATTTTTATTTTAAACTTTTAGTTTATCCTAATGGAGAGGAAAAAACACTCAAGAAAGATAATTTCTTTGGAAACAAAAATTTCAATTTTAGATCGCTTAGCGAAATGGGAAGGATCAACAGCGATTGGAAAATGTTTTAGTTTGGGCGAATCCACTATAAGAGCAATTTATTGGGATTTAGATATAAAGGTCATAGAGTTGACAAAGATTATGTTGTGGAAATGGGATGGAGCAGAATATGAGAAAACTTAGACTGGTGAATGTAAATAAAGTAGCTAACAGGTTTCTCTGGGCATAATTGCTGAGAGATTCTTGACTTCATTTAAAGAGAAGCTACAATACATCACATCATCACGTGATGAATCTGATATCTGAAATAGCGATAATGATTAAAATACCATACATGTATAAAAAATGTAAATTATGCATAAAAATATGTTGTTTTGAATAAAATTAAATACTGTAGTTAATAAAAAAAAATAAAAAAAGTTTGTTTTCTATCAATTTTTTTCAAATTTGAAATTTTTTATTAGACATATTTTATTTTCTTATTTTTTTTTATGTGTATTTTAAAGTAATTTTACACTGTTGTTTTGCTTTTATGCAATTTTTGGAAAATTACAGTACCTAACCCCCATTTTTCAAAGTAAGTTAAGTCTATTTTTGTGCAATTTCATTTGTACACATTTTCTGAGGAACCTATCTACCACATAAAACAAGACTCAGGTCTATATGAAAAGGCATGTTGAAGAACTTGATGATGTAGATAACAAGACACCTTTGAAATTTTTTTTATCAGACAGTGAATTGGAGCATTGGAAATTTATCAAATATTTATGAGACAATACACATGGTCTAGAAATCACATATTTCACACAATAGATTATGTATTAGTGGAGAAAGTACGGATGAATAAAGTAAGGAAAAATAATATTTTTTATAATAGAAATGGTTAGTAATATGATGAAAAATAGTAATAAAAGTAGAAGGGATAATGAAAGATGTGGATGCAGAATTAATGATAAGAATAAGTTAGAATAATATAAAATAAAAGTTGATGACACTATGAGAAGAGTTGGTTGGAGAGGAATATAAGGGTTGGTGTGAAGTACAAAAAGTTGCAAATAAGTGAGACAGTAAAAGTGAAAAAGAGAAAGAAAAAGCATGAAGAGAGTATAAGTGTGCTATTAAAAACAAAGAGAATGAAAAAGATATTAATGTTAAATTGAAAAGGTATTTAAAAACATATGTTGACAAAATAGATAATTATAAACAGAATGATATTAAATAGTAAATTATTGGAAGATGATAAAAGTGGAAGAGATAGGAGTAAAAAAATTGGAAATACATTAAAAGAAGGAATGTAGGAGAGAAAGAAATAGTATTACTAGAGGATGAGGCAATAGTCTAGAGAAGAATTAGAATCAATCTTGAATAAGTATGTAATGAATATAGAAAAAATGTTAAATGTGAAGGACAGTGATAATAAACATAAAAGCATATAGTAATGGAAATATTAGATTTATAAAAAATGAACTGAATGAGGCAGGAAAGAAAATAGGAAAAGTGGAAAGGCAAGAGGTTAAGATGGATGGACAGCAGAGATGGTAATGAATTTAGGACATAGGGCAAAATTAAAGCTATTATCATATTTTAATAAGATGGCACAGAAGGGCTGTATTCCAGATAGTTGGAGAAATACAAGGCTACTATTTAAAGGAAAGGGTAAAGAACATAGAAAGTAAGCATTTATAGACCAAAAGTAGTAATGTCACTGTTATATAAAGTTTTCACATATATGATGGCTGGAAGGGTCACAAAATGGATGAAAGAAAACAATATAGTGGGAGAAATACAAGATTTTTGATCACATAGGCTTACAGATATGAACATAAATAGAGGTGGACAGTTACATATGGCATTTTATAGATTTGGAGAAGTCATATGATAGAGTAAATAAAAATAGATTATGGGTAAGTCTACAAAATTTGGGAATGGATGGAACTTTAGTGGATCTTATTAAGAGATTATATTAAAATAATTATTATAGTATCAGTTAGTGAATATAGAGTCAGTTAAAATTAAAAAGGGGGTGGAGCTAAAGCAAGGATGTCCTATGTTCTCCATTTTGTTATTGTTGTATTTGACAGAAATGGAGAGAGCAATAGAAACACTAAGAAGAGAGATAGAGATATCATTAATAGATGGTAAGGGAATATATACATTATTGGTTTTTTTATTTGTGGATGATGTCTTCTTGTTCACAGAAAGAAAAGAAGATATGGAAGTTGTGCTGAGGACATGCACAAGGGTGGATAACAAGATGGGGATTAAATTCAGTGAAGAAAAATCAAAAGTAATGATGATTAATACTGAGGAAAGAGAAGACAGAGAATTTTTATAAAGGGATATAAACTTAATTATGGTAAATATGTATAATCATTTGAGAATCACATTAAATAATCAGAGAAATTGCTTGGATGAATGGGAGAAAAAAATGATACATTAATTAAAAAAAAAAAAAAGAGAAGAATAAATAAATTAACAGTGTTTTTATATAATAAATATGATGTAGATAAAATTGTATGGAAAGGAGTGGCAATAGCAGGGTTAACATATAGTAATGAAGTGTTATGTGTTAGTAAAGGGCTATTAGATTACTTAGAAAAAGTACAAAAAGAAGTAGAAATACATGAATTAGATGCAGAAGTGTGGACAGCAAAGGAGACAATTGAAGGAGAAATGAGATAGTCAAGTTTTTATATGAGATATGCAAAAAGCAAAATGAAAATGTTGTGTAGATTGCAGTTTATGGATAATAAGAAAATATCCAAAATAGAATTTAATTGGGTTATGAGTAAAAGGCAGTCAACAAGATTATTGAGAAAGGTAGAAAGGTGTGCAGAAGATTTGGATAAAGAATTTATGTCAATATATTTATACAAAAGGTGGGATGATTGTGTTAGGAGAATTGTTGAATGTTATATTGGCAAAGAATGGGATAGAAGAATAGATGCAATAATAAAGAATGGGGAGTTGGAGAAATGGACAACTATTAGAGTTTAAATGTATATAGATATAAACAGAATATTGGGTGTGTGTTAATCCATGATAATAGTAAGAAAAAAAGTTTACTGTTTATGCCTGGAACAGGATCTTTAGCAACAAGGGAATATATATATACATAAATGGAAAAATGTGGGTGATTTAGTCTGTAAGCTGTATTCAGTAGGCACAGAAAATATTAAGCATCTGTTAATTGAATGTAAATACATGCAAGCAGAAAGGGTACAAATAATGAAGTTGCGGAAGAATAAATATAAACAATGTGATTATACAGAAAATATGTTCTTGGTTTTATGCTGGGTTTGGGAAGAAATAAAGGGGATTTATATATAAAGGCCATAAAGTTGACAAATATTAAGGTGTAGAAATGAGATAGAGCAGAAAAAAGAAGAATATGGGAAAAACTCAATGTGGGGAATGGCTAACAGGTTTTTATGGGCATATTGGCTAACAGGTTTCTCTGGGCATAGTGCCTGAGAGATTCTTGACTCTGAAAAAGGAGAAGTCATGTGCATCACATCACATATTGTTTTAACAGCATGTGTAACCATAGGAAATGATAATGTTGTAATGTTTTAGTGGTAAAATATTAATATATTTTGGCTAATGAAATGGCATCTACATCTAATGTGTAAAAATAAAAAGTGTTAAAATCTTACTTTTTAAATAATAAATTAGAAATGATTAAACTAAGACAGTATAGCATGCCTACAGTTGACACAAATTATATATAAATAATAATCTAGGTTACCAAAAAGTTAGTACCACTATGTATGATAAAAGAAACAAAGAAATAAATGTAAATTTGTTATATATACTTAAGTATGACTGATTACTGCAACCAATGGAACAAGTTTTAATTTGTAATTTTACAATCTATGATACAAAGAATGTTTGCAGAGAAAAAATACATAAAAAATATATTAACATTTTGGAATTGTTTTATGATCCTAAATGATACCAAAATCATGTGAGGTGAATAAAGAGAAGTTGTAGAACTGTAAGGCTGTTGAAATGAATACAGTATTTTAATTCATGACTGACTCATTTGACGAGATTATAATAATTGTTTAAATGATGAGAGACCTAGAAATAAAAATTGAAACTGGAGGTATCACAGAAATCATTCAATCACTTTTGTCAAAGTCATGAATATCTCGGCCATTATGCCCCAAACAACCAGTTAGCCAACTATTTCCTTTTCCATTCCACACACTAAGTTTTTCCCATATCATTCTCTCATCCCATTTACATGTCATCTTTGTTCACCCCATGGTCTTTATATTTAGATCCCCTTATCTTTTTTCAAGTGCAGAATAAAAACTGAGAGGCCACTTTCTGTATAATCATTTAGTTTACATTTATTCCCCAAAACATCATTTATGTTTAAAGCACATTTACATTCCTTTAGCAGATGCCTAACTATTTCCATGCCTTCCTTACATAACTTGCAGAATAAATTATGCACATTTCTCTATTTATGACTATATGCCCTTGTTGCTAATGATCCTATTCAAGCCTTAAATGGTAGACTACTTTCCTTGCTATTATCATAAATTAACTCACACCCAATATTGTTTACTTCTACATATATATTTACATTTTTTTTACTTTCCATACAATTTCTGCAACTGTCCAGTTCTTTATTTTTTATTAATGCATCTGTTCTTCCATCCAATTCATTACCACTATACCACTCAACAATCCTTCTAACACAATCCTCCCATCATTTCAACAAGTATACTGACATGAAGTGTTTACCCAATCATCTGCATACTGTACAACCTTTCTCACCTAGTTTGAGCCTGTCCTTTACTCATAACCCAGTTAAATACTAATTTGTTTATTCTCTTATTATCCATAAATTGCAATCTATTGAACTTTTTCATATTGCATCTCTCATATAAAAAAGTTGGCCTTCCCATTTCCCCTTGAATTGCCTACTTTGCCATCCACATATCTGCATCTAACGAATGTAGTGATACTTTGTACTTTTTCTTAGTAATCTAACACCCCTTTACTAATACATGATGTATCATTACTACAAGTTAACCCTGCTACTGCCATTCTCTTCCATGAAATTCTTGTTATATCATATTTATTATATAAAAACGCTATTAATTTCTTTATCATTCTCTTTCTTTTCTGTGCTTCATTTCTCAATTTTTTGTCTCACTCATCCAATCAATTCCTTCTAATACTTAAGATGATTCTCAAATAATTATACATATTTATCACAATTAACTTCATATCCCTCAAGAAAATTTATTTCTCTTCTCTTTCTCCAGCATTTATCATCATTATTTTTGAATTTTTCTTCAATAAATTTGATCAGCTTCTCTTTACCCATCCTTGTGCAAGTCTTCAGCACAACTTCCATATCTTCCCTACTTACTGTCCGCAAAAAAATTTCCATCAAGTAAAAGACCTGAAAATGTACACTCCCTTGCTATCTATTAAACGTATCTCTACTCCTCTTTCTAGTCTTTCTATTGCTCTCTCCATTTCTCTTAAATATTACAAAAACAAATAGGTCACATAGGGCAGGGGTGTCCAACAAATTGATTGTGATCCACCGGTAGATCGTAAAGTCATTTTTGGTCGATTGCAATGCCAATCTGGTAAGAGTTGTCTGGTAATGAGTAAAACAAATTAAGTCAAGATTTTCAAGTTTTTTCTGTTATTTTTTTGTTCTAAATTTTTTTCCAATTCTAGATAAATGAAGTCCACTAAGCGTATCATTATTGAAAATAATATTTTTAATCTTGATTTAATGTAGCTAATTTGAATTAATAAATATTGTTAATTCATGTTACTTTAATTTCCCTGGACATGAGTTTTTTGGCCCATTAAGTAATTGTTATTTTTTACTAGGTAGATATATAAAAATAGTATGTATTTCACACCACCCTCTACGCCTATGACAACAAGTCGATCGTCCATGATAACAAGTCGATCGCAACACATTTTAAAAATAAAAAGTACAGCTTATGAACACAAAAGTTGGCCATCCCAGATTTAGTGCATCCTTGCCTTAGTTCCACCTCATTTTTAACTTATCTGATTTTATATTTCCTAAGTGATAAGTATTGTAATTATTTTCATACAATCTCTTAATAATATCCACTAAAGTTCCATTCATTCCCAAATTGACCAAACTTACCCATAATCTATCTCTATTTACTCTATCATATGTCTTCTTAGTATTTATAAAGACAATATGTAACTGCCTATCTGTATTATTACTTATAGAATATAAGTTGTATGACTACATATAAACTATATCCTATATGCCTATACATTCTAAATCCTTCTTACATTTCTCCCACTATTATTTTCTTCCATCATTTTGCCATTTTTACAGCCACCATATATGCAAAATCTTTAAATAACATTGACATTACTTCTACTAGTCCATAACTGATTATTTTTCTATAATCTTTACCCTTTCCTTTAAATAACAGCCTCATTCTTGTATTATTCCAGCTATCTGAATATTATGTTTTCTATGTCATCTTATTAAAACATGATAATAGATTTAATTTAGCCCTATTTCCCAAATTCATCACCATCTCTACTGCCTGTCTACTTTCAAATACTTCACTGTCTCACTCAATTTATTTTCTGTAAAACTAATATTTCCATTACTACATGTTTTTATGTTTGTTATTATTGTATACTTCACATCTAACATCTTTTCTATATCCATTACATAATTATTTAATATTATCTCTAATTCTTCTCTAGACCTAGAGTCTTTCTTCTCACCATTTAATAATATGATTTCTCTCTTCCTACATTCCTTCTTTTAATATATTTGGAAATTTTTTTACTCCCATCTCTTCAACTTCTATTAATATTCTCCAACAATTTACTATTTAATTTCATTCTCTATATATAATTATTATATATTTTAGCCAACTTCTTTTTATTTAAATAGTTTTCTCATTTAATATTAATATCTTTATCAATTTCTTTGTTTTTAATATCACATTTATATTATCTGCATGCTTTCCTCCTCTCTTTTACACTTTTACTAATACTCACTTTTCTATTACTTTTATTCTTTCTGAATACTCTCACTTAGAACCCTATTTGCAACTTTTTCTACTTTACAATACCAGTCTTTATATTTAACCCCAACAAACTCTTCTATAATTTCTTCAATTTTTTTTTTTGTATTTGTCTCTAACTTATTATTATTATTTACTCTCCATCCACATCCTTCACTATCCTTTCTACTTTTATTATTATTTTCCATCATATTACTAATAATTTCTATTTTAAAAAAATTATGATTATTACTACATAATCTCTCTTCATTACCAAATACATTATTTGTCTGTACTTTATTCATTCTCTCTTTATCTTAGTAGACTAATACATAATCTGTTATGTAAATTATATTATTTCTAGACCAGGTGTATTGTCCTCATAAATATTTGATAAATTTCCAATTCTCAAATTGACACTCTGACAAAAAAATTTCAAAAGCTATCCATTCCTGTTAACAAAGTCATCAATTTTTCAATATGCCCATTCATATCCCCTATAATCATTACTCCCTTTTGAAACTATGTATATCCTTAAATAGGCATTTATATATTGACTATATCCAGGGGCTATATACACTACAGCCACTATCCATTCTTGTCTTTCTCACCTTATCTCAAACCACAAAGGTTCTTGATAATTTACAGTATTTAAATATTTTTTGAGATAACTCCTATATTACCACCCTTTTTTTCTTTTCTATTTATACAATGCCATAAAAAAATTCCAGTATAGGTTCTTCTTCTTAGATGTGTTTCCACTACTGTTAATACCTCAAGTCCTTTGTTTTTAACTTTCATTTAATTCCAACCACTTTTCTGGTCTCCTACCACTAGTGCATATTCAAATATCCAATTTAAAAATTTTCTTCCTTTCTTATTACCCTTTTATAAATTCTTTTGACTCCTTTGTCTTTATTACATTTACAATTAGTTTATCATTAGCTTTACAGACGCATTTCTTCTCCAAATCTAGATTTATATCTGAATCAGCCCTTCTTACACACCAATCATTCTTAATCTTCTTTTTGATGATATTGTAATTTAAAACTATACTTCTTTATAAGTTTTTGGAACTATAATATTTTTCATAAATTACCCTAATACTTCCTTATTTTTCTAAATGGAATCCATCTTTATGGTTTAACTCCCTCTTACTAATAAAATAATTCCACACATCCACTAAAATAACATTATGTCTGTCACATATTTTTTCTAATCTCTTATTTATAGAACATGTCCTATCTAATATATATATATCTATTGTTGAATCTTGGTAATAATTCTACAATGTCTAGTCTTCCTCTAATCTTATTCAAACTCCAAATCAATTCTTCACTACTTTTCCATTACGCTCTCCAGTGGCTATGATAGAATTATTTGCCCTCTCCATAACATAAACATCTCTACTCCTGTGTTTCTTTACCTTATATGTAACACTCCTAATTCTAGTTCCAGGCAAACATACACTTGCATATCTATTTCTATTATCCTTGCAATTACACGTCCACACCCTCTAATTAGAAAATCCCCTATCAATACTGCCTCATAATTAATTTTCCTTAATTCATCTGTAATATTCTCTTCAACCTTCTGAATTTCCTTATCTATTTCTTCATTATCATTTTTATTAAATAATTCCTTGATCTGCTCACACTTCATATCTAACACTTTTAATTTTAATTCTATATTCTTTACCTCTTTGTCTATTTTACTTATTTCTTTTCCTAGCTTTTGTCATCTATATTTCATCACTCTACTATATACTGTACCAGTCAAAACATGTTTATCCATCTAACATGAGCTGGAACTCACAAAATGCACTTCAAACCCAATCAAGTCTGAGATTTAAGTCAGAGACCAGCCTGAAATCGAACCCACTCTCTAAGCACCAGATCTAACACCTAATGAATAACATAATAGTGATGGCACATGAGAATTAATCTTAATCCAGCCGACTAGAAAAGCTGAGCAAAACAATGAGATATCCATTAACTATGACTATATTAAAATAATATAAAAGCATGGCTGTATGTGTGGAAGTGGAGGAAAAAGAATTTGAACTACTCAAATAAGTTAGACAATAAAAATATAGTTTAATATACTGACAAATTATTATACATTTATAATTTAATTATATACATTAGTGTGTGCGTGAATGAGCAAGTGGTCTACCAAGCGATAGAGGATTACATAATGTCATTCACGCTATTATTTCTCATATGCTCTTTATTAGTTAAAAAAATATATATTATAAATAGGCACACATGTTTGGTGGGTCCAATATTAAAATGCCAATCAATTATTAAAAAGAATTACATAATATTGCTATTAACGCTTTGGATTACAGTTCTGAAACATGATGGCTAACATTATTACTTCAGGGAGCGTTCTGAAATTCATTACAGATGTAATACAAACTATTTTCATGCCACTGAGGTTGTGAAAATAAAGAAAATACATTTGAAAACATATTTGAAAATGACATTTGATTATATGACAAAATATTTAATGAAACTTCTGTTAATTAGTGCTGGTAAGAAGAACGCTTTATTTTCCCAAGGCAAATAGATACTCTTAAATACAGAAATAAGTTACGATGGTGGTATTGTATAAGACTGAAATAATTTAATTAATAAAACTAGTAATAGTTGGCATTTAGATATATTTTGAGCAGAGCGCAATTTTAATATTAGAGCATTAAAACTGGGTCATGAAGCAAAAGAAATAAATATACGAAGAAGTTTCCGGTGCTGACATTATAACCAAGAAATAACAAGAAAGGTCGTGCTTCTGGACGAAAGACGAAGTGGATGGGCATAGTGTGGGCCAGACTTAAGGATCACTGCCAGAAGCCTTTTTATATGAAGAAATGGATGGGTATAGTGTGTGCCAGACTTAGGGATCACCACCAGTGGCCTTTTTATATGAAGAAAAATATGCACAGCGTGTGCCAGACTTAGGGATCACTTCCAGAGGCATTTTTATATGAAGGCGTGAAAAGGAATCTATGGATTCAAACTTGTCACAACCCCCAGATTAAGGGAAGAGAAGCACATAATCTGTTTAAATACGAAGATAGGCTAAATGTCAGTAAAGCAGTAATAATACATGTCACTAACAACATTGAATAAATTTTACTGCTTTAAAATAAATGACCCTTGTTTGAGTACTATAATTTAGACAAATAATATGCTATGCAGTTACAATATATATATATATATATATATATTGTACCGGTAAAAATCACCATGCTTAATCACACACAGTAATCCGAATTCAAACCCAGTCCACGTCTAGGAATAAATTCCAAAATGCAAACTAAATTCAAACCCAAAACCCTGGCATGACCCACCGATGACAATATTACAACGGTACGAGGTTTTCCCTTTACTAGCTCATCGAAAAACACAGACTAAATTACCTACAATCAGCTATTTCATAGATACCTTATAGTCGGGATATTGGTACGGCTAATAATTTAATGTATATATTTAAGTTGTCGATACAGACAGCAGGTGATTGACTAGATTTCGAGAGTAATAATGCAAGAGAGACAAAATTAGGTTAGATAAATTTTTAATAAATTATTGAAAGCATTGAATAATATTATTTACAGGTACGGTAAAACTCTCATATATATTTTATAATAAATTGCTGCTAGTCATCAATAATCGGTTTGTACTGATTAACAAACTCATGCCAATATTTATGTGTTTAAATGGTTGTACAGGTTGATATGAGAATCAGAGTAATTGGAGCACTTAAAAATATTTAACCACTAGTTCATATTAAGTTGTTTTATTTAATAGATTCAAACCATTGCGTATACGGATAAATGTGAGGCGGTTTTTATATAAAAATATAATATATAATACTGATGTACTGATGGTTGCAGGGATTAAGGTATACTACAAATAATAACTTGCGGTGCATTGACGGAATACCGGGCGGCTTGTACTTTGACAAGTCTTAATGCCCCCAAGTAGATCCGGGACACTACAACCAGCCGGGATCATTTTCGAACCCCGGTGATCCAAGAGATTACCTGGAGAAGAATTTCTTTCTCTCCATGTGGTAGTAAAACGAGACGCCAACTTAGGCGAAGGTAAAGGCATTGCCACAGTAACATCGAGGATGAGTGATCGGAAGTGGATTTTAAAACAAAATTATATAAAACATTTTCTCTCCGTAACATTTTCTACGCAACAGACCGATATAACTATTCAATAAAACATGGCGAAATCAAACGATCGCAAAAGTAACAATTAATTAATTTCACTCTGAAACCCATAACTCCCCAGATTGTTCGGAAGGTAATAATAGCAATAACATATTCACTTATTATCATTACTCCGTAATAATATATAAAAAAAAATATAATGAAATTTTAGACTATTTTAAGTATTTGAGATTTGGAGTATAGATTAAAATATCATGACAAAGTAAAAGGAACAATAAAAATACTTGAATATTTCTCAACTCGACATATGAAACAATTTTTAGTTCGATAAAAGAAAACTACTTTTAAAATGAATATACTAAATATTATGATATAAACTTTACTGACTTTAACTAGAGTTGAGAAATATTATTATTGGCATCGTTTTGTTTGTAAAATAAGTAATAGTAAAAATATAAATGTATTCACAAATGGATTATTAGAAGGCACAAATATTAATAATTATCATCTAAAGACTAGAGCACAGAAATATTAGAGAAGAAATTTACTGACAGGTTTTAGTGTAAAATTTTCAAATGGAAAACAAGAAATTTACATGCAATTAATTAGGTTAACAGATTAAATATAACATTATTACTGAGAGGAAAGTTAAAAAGTTCATGTAACAAAAGTTACCATTCTTTCTTCGTCCGGCTTTTCTTCTCGCTGTGATATGTATGAAGAACGTAGGTGCGCATTTGAATTTCTTAGAACGGCATGGTTAATTTAAATGTTGGAATTTGGAAGACTGGAAGCACGGAAAACATTACAGATCAGCGGTACGAGATTTAAATTGGCAGAACAGGGATCAGCTTCTTGGACTTAGCCTATCATGATTGCAGTTTACCGGGCAACTTCTTAATAACGGTTGAAGTGATTTCTCTGGAACAACTACTTTGCTGTAGCTTGAGACGATCTAAGCACAGCCAAGTCAAAAGTTAGTGCCTATCTTATATTTAAGATGGCTACGGTTGACCTTTCTGCCTAGTTTTTGTTCATGACTCCGCCTCCTTTGATTTCTGGCCTCCAGCAATATCTAATTTTTTTGACTATACAATAGCCTTTGCCTTTCTTGATAAGAGTTCTACGTTTCTCATTTCCATTGTTCGGTTTTCATTTATTTTTAAATTTAATACATGATTCTAAATTGACAAAACAATTACATCGGAATTCATGAATACAAAAATATAAATTCATTATCTTAATTTAGCAAAGTACAAATTAATTATTCTATACATTTTGTACAAGTAAGATTTTGATTAAAAATACTGATCCAAGGAATGTGACTTTTGATCAGCATTTTTAAATGACTTTGTATAATTTGCAAAATTAAAATTTAAAGAAAATATACACGCAATTGAAACTTTTAAATTGAGCTAATATAAATCCACAAACCACACACACGAATATTATTCATCATGATTTGTGACATTTATACTCGTACTCTTTACATTAAATTCTTTTTAAACAAACACAAAATAAATAACTTAAAATCTATGTGGCTTGGAATAGAAAAAGTCTCATTGCGGGTAAATAGTGGTTTAGAATTACCGTTCTTAAATGACAACCATGAAACTAAGACCGATCCTTCGATCTGTCTGTTTCAATATA